>JBAMJV010012004.1:22500-70369 GCA_037951105.1 Echinarachnius parma
GTATTCAAATATATTTAAACTGTTTCCGATCTGAAGTAATAATTGTTATCAAACACAGTCTGTTTTTAAAATGGCATGCATTTCGAAAATACGACATTCATTACCTGACAAAATTGAAGCACCCTGTAATCACAAACTGTACTATCATGTTTAACACTGTGTTGGTGTTGATTTGCCTGACAAAAGTTTCAAACTAAATATCTAAAAATAGTAGGATTGTCAGTTGTATTTGTCCTGATGTAAATGGAAATATATGTTACTCAAACAAAACAAAAAATCACATTTTGAACTGTACATTATTCATCATTCATTACGCAAAATGTAAAATTTCTGAGTCAAAGTTTGCATTTATTTTGTCGCACAAACCGCATTTGAATAATCAGCTAAACTTGCTTAGGAATTATATCCATAATGTTACACTATAACCATAATATAGGCTTTCCCATTAATTTTAACAATGTTGTCATTCAATTTCATTAATTTGTAGTTCAATTTCGTCCCGAGAAACCAACAAATTCGTCTTTGTTCAACCAATGTTGTCATTCAAATTTGTCGCATGGTATAGCTTATTATGCCTGTCTGTGTCATAAATAGGTCGATGGGTATGTATGTGTGTGTGTGTGTGTGTGTACGTGTGTACATAATATTGAATATTGTTTTATAGTATGTATATGTATGTCTTGAAAAAGGATTTCATGCAATTTGTTGTAAACGTGTTTGTGTGCGTGTTGGTGTGCATGTGTGCAAATGTATGTGTGTTTGTGAGTGTGTGCGTGTGTTTTTTGCGTGTGAGTTTGTTTTCCGAGTGTACACATGTGTATATTACCCCTTAAATGATTAATGTTACAATTGAAAGTTACATCAAGACAATATAAAACAGAACAATACAGTGTAAATACATAGGACGAATTTGAATAGAGTTTTAATGAATTTGATTGCCAATTGACGAAAATGCTTGCGCTTTTATGACTGTGTTCATCAACTGTTTGGTAAACAAAATTACAAATTAAAATTTATTTGTACTTCAGTTGTGTTATGTTTCCCTTTCTTATTAAATTCATATTATGATTGTGACTAATTATTGTCATAAATAATTTAACTATTATAATTAGTGTAATATTAAGTAATATCATAATTTTATATCAGCCTGATTTCTCGTTATTTTGTTCATAATTTCCATAATTACTGCAGTTATTATTAGTATCATTATATTGCTTTGCTTTGATTTCAACTACAATTATAAATGCTAGATATAATCATCATAATACAATTATCATACAAAATATCGCAATCATCTACAAACAATCATACCACTACTTCCACTACACTATTTATCACTACCATCACTACACCCACCATATGCAATTACAATATTCTCATTTTGTTTCTGAAATTACATTTTGCCCATAAGGCTCGGCGCCCAACGTGCACTGAACAGAGTGAAATGGGTATAAAATTGTGCTGAACTCATTATTTGTATTTTAAGCAAATAGATCTTTAAACGTAACGTACTTTTTTTGTAGCTTTAACAGTCCAATATATACAAGAACTCAGCACTCGTAGTACGTACACACAACAACAGAGAGGAGCGAACATGGACAATTGTACATCGTGGGGTTATTTTATCTCGGAAACCCCTCCTACGGGGCGGAGCAAATATGGCGTGACTTTATTATACACGCCATCTATAGGCGTGTTTACGCAAATATTATAACTTTGAAGTAATAGCCGCAGTTTACATCGAATCTCCATACGGAAATTACGCTTAATGTGTCGTATATATATTTATATATATATATATGCAATACGCACTCGTTCACTACTTGTATTTCATTGGTGACTTTGGCAGTTTGTACACAGTGCAACTATTTTTTGGAAGAATTTGCGTTCGTTAAAGGGTCTAAGATGAGCAATCTAACTGACGAGATAACAATTATTCGGGATGAGGTTGTGAACTACAGGCCTGGGAAAGCGACGAACCATGCAGATACAATACCATATCCTCCCAAACTATATATAGGCCTTTTTGGAAGACCAGGATGCGGGAAGTCGTCACTCATCAATTCCCTTAAATTCGCCGTGATGGGGGTCAAGTTCAGGCCTGCCAAGTGGGAAGCGGTGGCTCCCCCAGACAAGGCGGGTGGACACACGATGTTTAGGAAAATAGCAGATCTTACCTCTTCCATGTTCGTCATCGACAACCGCGGCTCAGAGAAACCCCATACAAGAGAGGCTATGCGAGAGCTTGCTGCACAGCTTGGTAAACCAATCATTCCATTAAATAATAAGAGAAAATATATAACTACCTTGAGCTTTCACAAGTCTAAAGTTTTTTGTTTGGACTATAGTTACTTAACCCGTTCCCTACTACTTTATGAAATCCCCATATACTTTGTACACAACCTACTCGGTTCCCGTGGTCAAGGGGGTTTTGATTTGTCTGGTATCTTCTCCATTACCATGACATTTTATTTTACCCGAAATCGTTACTGAGCGATGTTCCAGTAGATGATTCAATCTGACGTAATTAATGTCCTTTTTTAATAGGTAAACCAATGCCCTCTTCTATGTAAGCATTGTAGATAATTCAAACAATTCTTTCTGTGGTATTAATTAGTAATTAACATCAATTTTACAAAACGTTACGATTTCAATGGATAACTGACATTTGTGTAATATAAATCCTGCACACAAATATGATGGTATACACACAATACCACCAAAAGGTTGAAAATTCCACCTCATAGCCTGATATCAGAATTGAAATACTTACCCTCTTCTGTGTAAGGTTGGTTTATAATTAGTATTGGTCTACCTTAATGACAAACGGCTTGCTAAACGTCGTAAAAAGCGCCAGATTTTAACGAAATTTTGTCTTTATATAGGACTTAACAAAAATGGCTGCTCCATACAATCTTATGGCGGTATGAGGAGAAATATGATGGCCACCTTGGATTTAGAAGAAAACAAATCTGTTTAACGCCACCAAAATGTGTACAAAATATGTGTAAATGTTACTCTATGGTTCCTGGTATTATTTTACACCATCATATTATGTTAATATTTTATACGATTTTCCCATACCTTTTAAATATAATTATAAACAAAATAAACCATGTACAAAAATGCAAAGTTAATTAAAACATAAATATGTTTATGATTGTTTAAATCATACATTTAATAAATAAAAACTAAACTTGTGGCTTATGTAAACAGCAGCGTGTGGACCATAAGCCTTTGAGGAAATGTGAACATATTTTCAAGGAAAAATACATCATGAAGGAAACCAAATAACAACTATAAAAACAAATTAAAAAAAAGACGGGACAAAACAATACAGGACACATAACATACAATTCTCAACAGCAGAAAGATTGTGAAGAACGAAGTGCATAGCATTTACCACGCAAGAAAAGCAGGCAATATCAGTTTTAAATTAGACAAGACACTTGTCATGGAACAATTATAGGTGAGCTGTTTTTATATTAAACATTTGTTTTATAAATACCTATCAACATGCACTATATCATATCAATTGCGAAAATCCTAAAGAAGTTATAGGTCAACAACATACGTTTCCGTTTATCTTCAATTTTCAACTGATTTGGACTCTTACCTTCAATCACAAATATCACATTGATCCCTTCACCAAAACGAGAATCTAAGATCACTTTTAGAATTAACTTTAGGGCATAATCTCAGTCATGATAATATTAGATAATAAAGAGAATTGTTCTCGACTCGCACGTATGTTAACTTTCGGTTCTCCAATTTTAACTTTTGTATACATATAAAGTAATTTTTGTATGTTGTTGTTAATAAACTTCAAACTTCAAAACAAGATACTGAAATTTGGGGAAAATTCAAAAGATAGAATAGCCGAGATACCAGCCAAAGTATAATGGATATATATACAAAAGAAGTTGGAACCTCCATTCATATAACACGTGCATGAACAAGACATGTTAATCTTGACTTGTCGCGTTTAATAGAATTTCTCGCCATGATCCCGTCGTCAAAATTAAAAACGAATGGCACATTACTTTAAGAGCATAACCTCAGCTACAACATATCAACATTTGTGAGAAAATCGATAATAATAAACATAAGCTATGGTCGGCAGCCCGTCGGCAGGCCGCTGTAATTGATTGAAAAATCGATTAAAATCGGTTAAAATTCGCATTTTTAGGTATAAACCTCAATATGATGACGTCATAAAATTTACTTGGCATAAATAAGGTATGACTACGTAGCTCCAACTCATAATCTTTCCAAATATTTGAAAAAAAAGATTGCGGGTTTTGGACGTTAACAAAAAGTAATGGCCGATTTGAGATTTTTGGCACCTTTACGCACGCGCGTAATCTTATCTTTGTCGCGCACTTATACCATCATTATGAGTACAAAATGACTAGAATTAATATGAAATATTAAAGGAGGTTTCAGAAATCAAAAACATGCAAACGAAAATGCATTTTCATGCAATAATCATTTGTACTGTTATAGTATTAACTTTCATTATGCCAAATATGATGAAGTTATGATAATGCGTTACAGAGTTATCTTACATTATGTATACGATAACTCTTGATCGCATTTGACGATAATAGATACAAAATGGTGCCTAGCTAACGTCATCAGTCATGGTCAAGGTTGAAAACCCTGCTTAGTCCTTATACCTATACATATGTGTGATACATTTCAAGACTTTTCATTGAGCCATTGCAAATTTACCTTGAACACAAACAGGTGGTTAGAAATAAGAAACAAAAATAATAAATCAATCAATAAATGATAAAGGCAATTTTAACGAAATTTTAAGGTGGTCTGTATGATGTACAGCCCTCCTAATAAATAATAATAAAGGCTATTTTGACGAAATTATAAGGTGGTCTGTATTTCGTACAGCCCACCTAACTAGACATGATAATTGTTGTGGAACAAGTAGAAGTGGGCTATTGTGATGTTGATTTGATGCGCGATCACATGTACCATTATTTCAGTGTAATATAATAATACATCTTGTATTTCACATATTTATTTCACATTTTAAAAATTATGTTAGCTAAGACTGTTAAGAATATGATCAGGTACACAAGATGTGAAAAAACAGTGTGTTTACCTATCATTAGGCTAGCGCCCATAACAAAAAAGTGCGCGTATGCACGTGTGCGCGATTGTTTAAAAAATGCTCAAAATGGCCTTAAAGGGGTAGTTTAGTTTTGGTAGAGAGGGAGCTGCACATCACAATTTGTTTGTGAGGTAATGACATTTTAATGGCAGAATAAACTTTATTTGGTCAAAATCGACCCAGAAACGGCTGAAATATCAATAAATATATTTGATCTAATAATTATTTGGGGCCCAAATAATTAGATGACTTTTTCAAAAATTTTCAAAAGCGTTTTTTAAATAGTTTTTGATTATCTCTCTATTTAATCATTATTTCAATATAACATCACATGCATAATTTTGTATGAAAAATGATTGAAACCAATGCCTTTTTAGAAAGCGCCCTCCTGTGTTTTAATGGCTCTTTTTAAATGATAACAGGCTTTTTACTTAGTCGTTTGTAATTTTGCATACCTTTCGAGTATGGTAGAGTTATAACTATTAGTTTATAATGTTACTGTCCAGGTTTGGTTACTAAAGTTCAGCCTAACCAAAACTGTACTACCCCTTTAAACATGTTGAAAATGTTTTTGAGGCGATTTTGAGCTTTTTTACATTTTATGCGCGTACCGATGCGAGTACGCGCGCGTACGCGTACGATTATTATAATCATGTTAATGTTATGACATTAGCTACCATCATGGCAAATATGAAAAAGTTATGATATTATAATAAGTTATGGAGTTATCGTACATACTGCATTTGACGAAACAAACGTCAAGATTGCGCCTAGAAGACGTCCTCCGACATGGTCAAGGTTGAAAACCTTGCCTATGCTTTGATGTTGTGCCTA
Source organism: Echinarachnius parma (assembly GCA_037951105.1). Lineage (NCBI taxonomy): Eukaryota > Metazoa > Echinodermata > Echinoidea > Clypeasteroida > Echinarachniidae > Echinarachnius > Echinarachnius parma. The sequence goes on from JBAMJV010012004.1 coordinate 28,466, forward strand.
GATACATATGTTTTTTTCAAAATATCATTTAGTCATTTTTATATTGCACACCAAAAAGTGGTGAGAAATAAGAAAAAGAAATAATAATAATGAATAATGAAGGCAATTTGGACGAAATTATAAGGTGGTCTGTGTGAGTCATTTAAATTTAAAATATGATAAAGTTATGATATTGCGTTATAGACATGATACTTGTCATGGAACACTAATGGTGGGTTGTTGTGATAGTGATTTGATGTGCGATGACGTGTTAAAATGTTTCATTGTAAGATAATAATAACAAATCCTATATTATACTAATACGAGTGGTTTACGGGTACACCATGTGAGATGGGTGGATTGGTAAGCCCTGAAAAGGACTATGGTAGTCCTAGAAAGGACTGTTGGTGTAGTTCTGAAAAGAACTGTTGGTATTCTTTCTAGGAGAGTTCTAAAAAGAACTGTTGGTAGTCCTAGAAAGGACTGTTGATATTCCTAGAAAGGACTGTTGGTAGTCCTTTAAAGGACTGTTGGGATAGTCCTGAAAAAGACTGTTGGTATTCTTTCTAGGAGAGTCCTAAAAAGGACAATTGGTAGTCCTAGAAAGGACTGTTGTTAGTCCTAGAAAGGACTGTTGGGATAGTCCTGAAAAGGACTGTTGGTATTCTTTCCAGGAGAGTCCTAAAAAGGACAGTTGGTAGTCCTAGAAAGGACTGTTGATATATCCTATCCTATATTGCAATTATCTTTCTTAGCCTTTTTCTATGTCGGAAGAGGCTAAAAGTGAGTTACGACTATGAAGAATATTATCAGATACAAAACTCATGTGAAGGAACAGTATGTTTAGCTATTACTAGGTTAGCGCACATAAAAACGCGCGTTTGTGCACGTGTGCGCGATTGTTTAGAAAGTGCTCAAAATTGCGTAAAAGATATAAGTCGTGTCCACGCGGTAAAAGCCCAATCTTAAAGGAAACATGTCCTCTTTAAAAAACGTCTGAACAGTTTTCAGTTGACGGATGGGGATTAATGTAACACACACAAACAAAATCAGATCGAACAGTCCTGTAATTTGGATTCTACGAATGAAAAACGAATGCGTCCCTCCATCAAACTATATATCAGTCAATAAAATAGTTTAACTGATTTAGCATAATAATATTGTACTTATTCTTGTAAAGGTATTGTAAAGCCGACATTTGTAAAGGTATGTCACGGAAAAAAATCTCAAAAATGAAGAATATATAATTACATGTAGTCAGTTTAAGCGAGGTTTGGATATTTTGCTTAGTATGCGCTCATGCCATTGTTATTTATGCGCGGGTCACGTAGCTAGCGCGGGTCACGTATGGGTCACGCATAGCATAATGCACAATTTTTGGACGATGGTTTATTAGTTTTAGGTCTATAACTCCACGAAAAGAGATTTCAATCCCTAATTTTGTCAGGCATGCTATTAAATGACATTTTCTTTCATATACGACAATAATCTCGCAACTTTTGAAAATTGGCTTGAAAAAGAGGGGCTATCCCTTTAAAGATATATTAAAGGTATATTGTGGTTTGTAATATTACGGATATCTTGAAGTTATATTGTAGTTTCACAAGTCCACAGGGTCCAAAAAACGACTTATGCGCGCAATAAGCGCGCAGTCTAGTTTTTGCAATCCGAGTAATCTTGTAGTTTGGAAACTACAAGATAACAACTAGTTTTGCGTGTCCGATCGAGTGATTTCACTTTTCATTAAGCTAGTGAACGGAAAACGCGTGCATACGCGAGTATGCGCGATTCGAGAAAAAGGGTGCTCCAATAAAGCCTAAAATATACGGAAAATGATTTTGAGGATTCTTAAATTTTGCCTGCGCATGCGCACGCATACTCGTACGTTCATTATTATCAATAGCTGTGTCCACACGGTAAAGGCTAATTGTAACTCTTAAGAACTGCAAAATGTGTGTCCAAACGATGCCAATTTTGGAGAGATGCAACTCTTAAGAATTAAAACCAGAAGTAGTGTGCGCGCCTTTCTTATGTGAGGTCACGCGCACTCACTTGACTTGTTTTCACAACGGAAGCATGTCTCGGTCTTGAGGTCAACCTAAACTACGAGTCTTGTTTTTGATTGAGTCCAAACGGTAAAAAAAAATAGACTGCGCGAATTCGCGCGGTCGTCGCCCGCACAATATTGTAAGTATCTTGTGGTTTTCTTGTGGTTTAGAAACCACAAGATAACTACAAGTTTGCCGTGCGCACAAACTTGTAGTTTGGAAACTACAAGATAACCATAAGTTTTGCGCGTCCAAACGAGCGCTAACCACAAAATACTTACAAGATTGCAATCCATAAGATAACTACAGGACAACTACAAGAGTTGCTTCTACCGTGTGGACGCACCTATTGTTATTGTTATGAAAACAACTTAATTCATGCAAAATGTGATATACACACAACCAATAATTCCCCCCCTCCGCGATTTTGTTTAGTGCTCCACAACGCGGTAAGATGACGCCCTGCTGCTTGGTGACTTTTTTTTCTTTTGGGTCTTGCAAATATTCGGACCTACGGTTACGAAGTCACGTGACCTTTTGTTTCAGCCCGAAAATCGCTCAATTTCGTGATTTGTGTACAAAACATTTGGAAATCAGTTTTCGTAAAATGAGGCATATCATTGGTTATTTGTTCTTGTTTACATTTTTTATGTTTCTTTTGGGGTTCAAAGTAGTTACGTTATAGTTAGAAATAAAATAAAGAACAAAAACAATACAACACATAGGTTAAAAAAGCAAAGAAATACATAATAAATTATACAAATAATAGAAAACATAGGGAAGAACCTGGCTCTTCAAAATGTCTTTGTCGTATTATAATTCCAAATGCTCTAAAGAATGGATGAAGTGAAAACCATTGATTAATTATTAAGCATATAATTATGATTTATGCGTACAAATATGAATGTTATGACCTTCATTTCATAAATTACCATAAAAATGCACATTAATGAATTTTTCAAAAAAATCAAATTATCGTTGTATTCTATACACTTCACTTATACATCCACATTTTCACGACGAGCGGCCGCTTCGCGGCCGAGATCGTTAAGGGGGGGAGGGGGGGGGGGGGGGGGGGGGGGGGGGGGGTCACGGGGGTCACAATGCCCCCCGTCCATAGGAAGACCTCAAATGCATGAGTGAGCATGCATGCATGCATGCATGAGTGAGCAGACATTAAAGTCAAACTTGTAAGTTTTCAAAAGTCACAGGAGTCATGGGATTTTAGATAAGTTTGCCTGTAATGTGTCGTCATACATATGCTCCGTCAACATATATGCCGAGGGCCTTTCCTCCATTGTGGGACCCTCCCCCACAACAGGTACACCATCCATCACTTCCGCACGACACGACATATGCATCCGTACTGCAACCGCCACCACCACGACCACCTCCAACGCCAACCCAGCCGCTTTCGCCAATCCGATCATATTATATTGGCTGCGAAAAATGCGGCGAGCCCAATCATCGAGCCCAATCCTCCAGACACGCCATACAATTAAAATGTAGAAAATTCCAAAATCTAGGACATAAAGAAAAGTGTTTTCAATTTTAGCAAATCGGCAAAGAAGAGATCGCCAGAGATTGTGATAACAATAAAAAAAAAACTAAGGCAAAAACCGTGTAGCCTTAAGTGTATTTCTCTCAATACATGCAGTATAGTAAATAAAATTAATGAAATACATACTATAATTGAATTTGAAGACCCAGATGTCATTTTGTAACATAAACTCATTTAGATGAAAATATCAAGTCTTGTGAAATCTGTCCATCATCATTATATAACTTGAAGAAAAGGAAGAAATAGACACGGTGGTGGAATATTGATTACATGTAAAAATTACCTTAATGTTATAAGGATAACAGACTTGGAATCAGACTGTGAAATATTATGGGTGGAATTACTTCGAAATGGCAAGAATATGAAGTCAATGTATTTGGGTGTATTGTATAGACCCTTAGTAGTGAGTGTAGAGATTATGACTGAACTTCGAAAATCTTTGTTTTTAGTGTCTCAATCTAATAAAACACGCTGTGAGATTATTTTAGCAGGTGATTTTAATTTACCGAGTGTTACATGGAATGATGGTTATGTAGTAAAGTCAGATATTTTAGAAATTACTAGAACCATTTTAGACATTATTGATAATAATTTTCAATTTTCATTTTCATTTTCAATCAACATGCGTCTGAACCGACACGGATTACAGACAACACAAGTAATACACTTGACTTAATTTTTACAACTAACCCATCTCATATGCGCAGTATTAATGTTGTTCCTGGTGTAAGTGATCATGAAGCCATTGTATTCTTGTATGATTTAAAAGTACACAGGAATGTGACGAAAAGAAAGGTTAATTTTTATTCAAAGGGTAATTATGAGCAATTACGAACAGATTTAAATAATGCATCTCTATGTAATTTAATTGTTGATAATGACATTGAACACTCATGGCAATCATGGAAGCAGACTGTATTAACTATTGTGAATTAAACTGTCCAATAGGCAACATCGATGATAAAGTACGTGTACCGTGGGTAGATAAACATGTGTTAAGAAACTTATAAGAAAAACGAAATATATTATTTAAACGTGCAAACAAGTCGAAAAGTAAAGGTCATTGGAAAAATATAAACGTTGGCGGCGTAAAGTTAAAAATAAAATAAAAATGAGTTATATTGAGTACTTAAAAAATGTTGTATGTTAAAGATGTGCAAAACAATTCTAAAGCATTTTGGACTTTTGTAAAATTGAAAAAGAAAGAACCTTAACATATTTCATGTTTAAGTGTTAATGATAATGTAGTTACAGATGATAAATTGAAAGCAACATTCTTGAATAAACAATTTGAATCTGCTTTTAGAATAGATAATTAACAAACTAGTGATGAGTCATTTGATGATGATGATACACACTGTGATTTTCCGCCTATGTCTGATATTCAATGTACAGTAGTAGAAGTGTATAAATTGTTAAAATAAATTGGTTCTAGTAAAGCCCAAGGTCCAGATGAAATAGCCCCACGCATACTGAAACAAGCGGCCAAACAGTTTGCCCCATCTCTTTGTAAATTGTTTAATTTGTCTCTTTCATGCGGCGCACAGCGCGCTTCATAAAAGGGGGAGGGGGGGGGGAGACAAAGGGTACCTCGCTAGTAAACTACCGTCCCATTTCGTTAACATATATTGTATGAAAGACATTAGAAAGAATTGTGCGTAAACGACTTAATATTTTAAACAATTTTTTATTTAAACAACAATCAATAGAATAAACGAACCAACACAGTAATAGAGAGACAAAGTAGCAATAAAATAGAATGGATGTGGGGATCAGCAAAGGCCGTAGACCTATCTAGGCTAATCCCAGGTTCCTATTATGTATGAACTAAGAAAATAAAACATGACGTTACATACATACAGGCAGGCATTGCAAGAAAATAAAAATAATAAAATATATCCAGTTAAAAAAGATATAAATCGTTATGATCAATAAGGTATAATTTATATTTTCGTTTAAAAGTACACAATGAAAAACAATCTTTCAAATCATGTTGCAACATATTCCATACAAGAGGCCCTCGGTATTTAATCATTGTTCTAGAAATTTGTAACGATAATTGGGTAAATAAAGATTATCAGCATTTCTAGTAACATATTTATTTATATTTCTTTGAGGAGTAAAAAAGTTGTTGAAATTTTCTGGTAAAATGTTTTTCATGTACAGGAACATAAAAATAGCAACAAGATATAAATGTAAATCATAAATATTCAAAATGTTTAACTGACTAAAGAGAACATTTGAATGGCAAGATACGGGGATTTTGTTATTATTCTAATTGCACGTTTTTGTAATAAAAACAATTGCTGCAATAAGTAATTAGCACAATTTCCCCAGATAATGTTGCAGTACGTTAAATATGGCAAAATCATTGAATTATATAAATTAGCAAGGACAGATAAAGGTTACATGAACTTAAATCTTATTTAATATTCCAATAACACAAGATATCTTTCGTGATATTTCATTTATGTGTTGTTTCCAAGTCAATTAACTATCAATTATTAATCCAAGAAATTTTACAGAATCTTCCATATTAATTTCATTATTGGCAATATGAACTTTAATCACTATGAATAGCGTAGCTATTATTGTTATCTACACCAACATTTTTATTTTTTATTTTAAAAACCATGAAATTTGTTTTACTAAAATGTATTAACAATCTATTTGCCAAAAACCAAAAATACATCTTTTCCAACTCATTATTTAATAAAAGAGACACACTACGTGGATCATTTCTAGCAAGAAAAAGACTTGTGTCGTCTGCAAATAAAATAAAGGATAAAACATCACTTACTTTGGGCAAGTCATTAACGTATAACAAAAATAAAGTGGGCTGAGATTAGATCCCAGGGGAACCCCCAGTAAAATATCCAAATGATCAGAAGTTAAGTTTCCAATGTTTACAAACTGCTTTCTATTAAATAGATAACTTATGATTAAGTTAATTGCAACACCCCGAATACCATTAAAAAAAAACGCAACTTATTAATTAAAACAGCATGGTCTATACAATCAAACGCTTTAGAAAGTTCTAAAAAGAGTCCAATTAAAAAATTATTATTTTCAAATGCGTTGGCAATTTTTTCAGTAAAATCAATTAGAGCATGATGCGTGATGTGTCTCTTTCTAAAATCATATTGCTTTCTGTATAAAATATTATTTCTATCTATAAAACTCATTAATTGATTACAAATAATTTTCTCAAAATTTTTACTAAATACAGATAAAACAGATATTGGTCTATAATTAGTTAACAAAGATTTATCTCCACTTTTAAAAAACAGGTATTACCTTAGCAATTTTTAAAGAGCCGGGAAAGATACCGGATTCAATTGCAAGATTAATAATATTGCACAAAGGTTTAGCTATTACAAATATGAACCGTTTTAAGACTCTTGGATGAATACCATCCATACCCTGGACTCTTATTACATTCCAAACGTCTTCACAATATCTATAACATCATTAATTGTAACTAGTCTAAAATACATCGATGAAGGAAAATGTCCTTTTAACCACTGGTTTACACTTTGGTCTTGACCACCACGTCCATTGTGTATCTTTTTTTGTAGCTTTAGTCCAATACTTACAAAAATACTCATTAAATATATTTGCAATATCTTGTTTGTTTGTTATATTTTCACCATCATGCTCAATGCTTATTATATCATTCTTTGTTGCACTTTTCTCATTCATTACATCATAAATTACTTTCAAGTTACTTTCATATTATTTTTGGCAAATTCAAATTTTCGATTATAATATTCACGTTTTGCCTTTCTTATCATAGCATTTACAGTGTTTCTACATGTTTTATACGTATCAAATCGATACAATGTGCGATTTTTAAAGATATTTTCTATATCGAATACTTTTCCGCTTAATACACTTTTTTATTTATTTAGATTACCATGGTTTCTGACTTTTCCTGACCCTTTTTGTGACCTTAGTGGCTGGAAAATATTTATCATATAACTGTTTATAGAGTAATAAAAATGAATCATATCTTTTATTTACAGCACTTATATCATTCAAACTTTCCCAATCAATAAAACTAATTGTGCACAAAACATTTCAATGTTATTATCACTAAAATCAACTTTTGTACATTCATATCAAGACTCATCAGTCTCATCGCTTCCAAATTGCACAATCATAAAGGGAGATAAATGGTCACTAACGTCAGTGCTTATAATTCCAGCTTTTACTACGTTTTCAGTGTAATTATAAAGTATATTATCAACTATTGTCGCTGAAACATCAGTAATACGGGTTGGTTTACTGATTTGAGGAACATATGAAAATGAAATAAATGTGTTTAAAAAATCATGAGAGGAAGAATTTTCTTTATTTAACAAATCAATATTAAAGTCTCCAATTATTATACACTCTTTCTTTTCACGTGAAATTATATCAAGGGACGACTAAATTTGAACTAAAAAATCTTGGCAAACTTTGATTAGGGGGCCTATATTATATCACTGCACTTATGCACTTTTTTATTTGTGTAAACACCTCAATAAATATACTCTCTACACAATCACAACATATATCAAGGTCTATCCTTCTTTTGAATCGAATGGTATCACGTATATATAATCCAACGCCACCTCCTCGTTTCTCACGTCGACAATTGCCAACAAACTCATAATGTGGGATATCAACATACAACTTTTTATTTTCTTTCAGCCATGTTTCTGATACACCAAATATAGTCGTAGTATCTTGTATAGCATCAATATTATTCAAAAGTGCATCGAAATTACATTTCAAACTGCGGCAATTAAAATGATATATTTTTAAATATGAAGAACTAAAATTTCTCAATACTTTGTCTCTAAAATGTTCTGGACTATAGTATTCATTATCTACCTGCATCAATTCATATGGTTCTCTATCATCATCTATTATATCATATATTTCTAAATTTCTACATACAATGCAATTTTCACAACGAACACTGGGATTCAAATTTGTTAGCCTGCAGCACAAATAACAATCACAAACAGACATAGAAGAAAAAACAAACAAACAAAAAACAACAATAGAATTTGGTAATTTAAAAGAGTAAAATGTACAAAAAGCTTTCCTTATAAATAGGATGTGACACAAGAAGTGCCATCTGTAATCATTTATCAAGTTCATTGTTTGTGTCAGGTTTGGTTTATGATTTCATGTATGAAGGGTATACAAAATGTTTATATTTTTTTTAGATCACTGTTTGACACAATTTTGTTTTTTGATGATGTTCCATTTCCTGTTTTCACTAATACAAAGACCTTCCCGTCGACATACCAAGCTGCAATTAGTTTGTCATTCTTGTTTGCTTCTTCTTTCGCTTCTTTCAACAGGGCTCGGTTTGTAGACGTCAGGTCCTCCTCGATTCCGATCCCTTTTCCATTCAGTCTGCGTCTGTTCTTCAATATGACTTCTCTTGTGCGATAGGAAGTACACTTCACGATGATTGGACGTGGAGGCACTTTCCAGTTGTTTTCCCTTGGGCGTCGGGGTGGCCCCACACGGTGGGACCTGTCGATCTCATGTCGCTGTAGGTTCAGACCTAATTTCCCAGCAGCTAGATCCACCATCACCTGGTCTGTATCCTCCTTGGAGGTCTCAGGAATGCCGTACAGACGTACGCAGGTGCGCCGCGAGTATTGCTCTGCCTCGTTCATGGCCCTATTCAGCTTAGTGATGTCCTCTGCCCCACGCTCCTGCTGCTGTTGTAGCTGAGTGATGGTTTTAGACTTCTCCCTCACTTCCGTTTCCAGATCGAGTACTTTTCCCTGTGTTTCCTCCAGTTGTTGTTTCAATTCTTTCATTTCGTCCCTCATGGCTTCCGTCATGGACACTTTAAAGAGATCTCTAAACTCCTTGCTCATGAAGAAGGCTCTCACTTCTTCGTTGGTTTGATTACAGCAGCCATGGTTACCATGCTCATTGTGTATTTCTTCCGTTGGGTTCATTTTCTTAGAATATGTTTTATTCCTTGTGTCAACTGGCATATTGCATCATGGTGGGGTATATGGGTTAATGAAGTTGTAATAGACTTGTATTGTAAAAGAGTTAGTGGAGGTTAAATGCCTATTGTTGCTGATTAACTATTATCTCTTAATCCTCAATTCAGGCAGGCTTACAATAGTCAATGGAGGTTCAATGTTCACTATTGTCCAACAAATCTTATCCGTCCATTCATACAGACACAACACTTTCAATAGGCTTATCCAGCAATATAAAAGGATGGTCCAGTCAAGTAACGGTATAGTGAGCTACCACAGTATGAACGTTGTTATAAATGTGTGTATTACGAAGATATATACTGCAGTGGTAATTTACTGACAGAAAATAGTACATATGGGGCTATACTGACAGCCACTTCAAAAAAATCCAATGACTTGAAGTTTTCAAACTTCAAATATATACTCCGCAAAAAAAGAAACTGGACACTTGTATAAGTTGAAATATTTCATATTAATGTACAATAAAGTGTACATGATCATATATCAAATTAAAGGGAATTTAGTCCTCTACATGCAGGGTATAACTTACGGGTGTAATCGTTCATGCGTGAAATGCCATGGTCAATTAACACTAGCAAGGTCTGTTTTCAAAAAAGGCAAAACAATGGAGGACCACACCATTCGAGTGAAATGATAGTAAGCGTTTCACTTAAAACAAGATGAGCGGGGCAAGTAAATTATGACATTATTCAACTTTATTGTTATGAACAAACTCTGGAAATACAAATTTGGCAATAAAACAGGGTCAGGTTTTGAGAGCATTATCATACTGGTCTATATTACAGGCATTAAGCTTGTCTATTTCACGTGTCCCCTGCAATTTTAACCATAGTTACCTAGGGAAATGTCATGTTAAAGACTGCCCAAATATTTGGCCAAAGGTGACTTCAGGTTTTGAAGATCTTTGGACTACGGTATAATTCTTGAGAACAATTTATACCATTTTCATGCTGAAATAAGGGCACAAACTGTGGTTTTGACTAATAAAGCTTTGCCATGGAATTCTCCATTTTGTTACTTTTGGATGAAAATAACACCTATAACGTTCACAATTTGTCTTCATTTATACTCTTTATTGAGATGAAGATAGAAAAGGTCACATTTGTAATGAAAAATTATGCCATCTCATGAATATAGCGTTTTAGATTATGCTTATCAACATTTATATGGTTGAGTGGATGTTCCATTTTTGCTATTTTTGAAAACAGACCTTGGTGTGGTTAATTGACAGTGACAAGTTATGCATGAATGATTTCATCTGGATTTTATGCGAATATTGAAGAGGGTAATTTTATCTTTAATTTGATATACAATATCATATATTTTATCGTTGATGAAAACGAAATATTTGGTCTCATACAAGTGTCCAGTTTCTTATTTTGCGGAGTAAATATATGCAAAGTTCGGCACCTCCAAATGTCACATCCTCAGTTTATCAACCTTCTATCATCACATTACAAAATCCATATGAAATTCCATGTCATAATACAGACAAAGAACGTTTTTTTAGCATTCCTTTCTACTAGACAAAAAATACACCACCATCACCATCACAAGTCATCACTAGACTTGTAGATCACTTGTCGCTGAATGATATACTCAATGATAATCAGCATTGATTTCGTGAAAAGCGATCCTGCGAAACTCAATTAATTGAAGTTATTCATGATTGGGCGAACATGTTAGATTCTGGCGCAGATACACATTGCTTTCCTTGATTTTTCGAGAGCATTCGATTCTGTCCCTCATTATTTGTTATGTAATAAACTCAAGACATGTGGAGTTTTAACACGAAATTTACAGTGGATTATGAATTGTTTAAAGAATCGCACACAGCGTGTTGTTTTAAATGGAGAATACTCTGACTGGATCCATGTTACGTCTGGTGTCCCTCATGGGACCATATTAGGTCCAATTCTTTGTTTATGTTATATAAATGATTTATCTGACAATATAACATATGTTATTCGTTTGTATGCATATGATGGTATTGTATATTGTTTTGGTAGCGAATTTGAGTTTTGCAAAATTACAAAAAGAAGGATTTTTCTCGGTAATTTGTATGTTTTGTATTTTTTGATATTCTTAAAAGACACCATAGAAGATTCTCCGAGTTGGTAAAAATACGACATCTCTAATTGTCACTCTAGTCTTATGTTAACGCTCGCACGGTGATGACGGTGTACGAAGTGGGTCAGTCATTTCGGCATGTTTCAGCAGGTTTGTTGCACCACAAATTGTCGTACCTGCACAAATTGTCGTAGGCGACAATTTGTGCAAAATTTCACGCCACAAATTGTCGCCACCTGCACAAATTGTCGTTTTGCGACAATTTGTGTTGCTCTCGCCGTCCCCATACCCGGCGACAATTTGTGAAATCACGTAAAACCTCACACCACAAATTGTCGCATATTGCACAAATTGTCGTCAGTCGCTGTCTTCAAGCTACAAAGATGATGATGATGATAATAATAATAATCAGTGTTGGTGGACTCGAGGCCGGCCTCGGCGTCGACACCAGTGGAAGATTTTTACGAAGCAGAGACCGAGATCCGTCAACAAATCTCGAGGCCGAGACCGAGACTATTTGGTTTTGGGGCCGAGACCATTAAAGAACACTACAAATTGGCCTCAAGACAACTTTAAAAAAAACAAAAAACAAGTCATGTGTGAGCATGACTTTGTGTTAATATTCGTTTTTATGTGATTTTCGGTTGTATTTCTGCTTTTCCTTCAGTTTCTAGCTAGGTACATTTCATGGGTGTTTGTGAGCTGGGGGGGGGGGGGGGGGGGGCAATGATTTGTCCCCTTTTTTTTCAATGTCAAAAGAAATTTGTATTCAACCAGGCCTGGGGGGGGGGGGCTCGACCTTTCGCGTGATAATTCCGCAACGCACGCAGGTATCGCCGCGTGACTTCATGGGTTTTTTTTTTTTTGTATTGAAGTCTTTTGAGACCAAAATTTGCGACGACCGGGTATACTATTCCGAAGTCACGCAGTGACCGTTTGCAAGTGAGCGTCGGCCCCAAAATCACCATATTGTGTGTTTGGTGTACAAATTCTAGATGGAAATGGTAAATAATTTTTTTCCATTGAAAAAAAAACATAAGTCTAAAAAACAATATATATATCCGTATGTCAAGAATGATCATTTTAATCCAAAATGTATGTCATCATGGCTTTGAACAGGACCGTAGGTGTGGCGACATTTGTGGTGCCAGCTACCAGCACAAATTGTCGCCGTCGCCTCCACAAATTGTCGCAAACGACAATTTGTGCAGAAAGCGACAATTTGTGGTGTCAACATTTTGCACAAATTGTCGCCTACGACAATTTGTGCAGGTACGACAATTTGTGGTGCAACAAGGTTTATTTGTATCCCGTCAAAGAAGTAAGTTAAATAGTTAAATTATATCTTGTTTAGATAATGTGTGAATGATGTGTTTTCGCAAAGGAAGATTATGGTGAAAAATATAGGCAAAAAGATGAGTTGAATGTACACGTGAAAATATGTTAAAGTTAGCTATTAAATTTACGTCCATATTTTGGTGTTGCCAATACGCAAATTGTGTTGCCAATTTATGTTTAGATGATAAAGAATTTTGAAGGAACATTTCTATAAATACTTAAATAATGTCAAGATTTCACCATATGGCTCATTTTGAGAAGATGATAATGGTAAATTTACAAGTTAGAAATTCTCTCCAACATTAGATGATTTTGTATTCTATGTGATCGAATATGAACAGTTTCTGAAAGTTGCTTTAAACTAAAATAGAATTTTGATGTTTATATTTGGCACTGTCATGCGTGATTAATGTGAATGGTGCATTTGGCTAGTTGTGAGGCATGTGGGGATTTAAAGATGAAGGTATGACATTTAGCCCAGAATTTGCAGTTGTTTAATAGGTACTTCCATTATTGGGATTATTTGGCTATGATTTTGGGATAAATAATCTCTAAGAAGAATCTTGTATTTTGTAGAATTTGTATTTAAAAATAAGTGCTTTGAGTCAAAGAAAACAAAGTATTAAATTCAGTTTCACATTTGATCAACCTTTGATATTACTGCTTTGCGTAATGCGAATTATTGTCGCTTGATTTCAGTTAGGGGTTTTCCATTAGTAACTGTAAAAGAACATGTCAGAGAATTAACTTAGCTTAAGTTGAATTTGATTGTACATTGAATATTGTGCAGAGATATTTGTGTGCAGGTTAGACAAGTATTTAATATGCAATTTTGTCTGCTACACTTGGACAATATTTCCAGGATTGGTTTAACTATTACAGTTTGATTACTATGTATGTTGCTAGTATGTTACTTTAGGGAGTTCATTAGGCTGGAATATGTCTGTGATATTAAGGTTTTTCAGTAAAAATTGATAAATATCAAGTTGAATATTGGTAGGGATTGAACAATCGATTCTGAAGATAAAACTTGAGTGATCGATTGATCCTTTTTCGATAGTATTCTGAGATGTAAAGTTTGTATCGATCAGATGAGTTAATCGATCATACATTATATAATGATCGATGTTAACTTCGAATCGATCACAGGAATTAATTGTTTATAGATTGGTTTTGAGATTTACTTGCAAAAGAAAATAAACGCTAAATTGATTTGTCTTACTTCTGAATCGATTGTGTTTACAAGAAATAACAAAACAGGTCAGACGGAGAAGTGTACTTTTTTAATCATTTATTAAGAATGAAAAGCTTATTTTTGTATACCGATGAACGAAATATTTCAAAGTTTGTTATTTTCTGTGCATTATGTTTTGTATTTACAGATCGAATAAAACCTACACCGTTTGGGAATTTCCACAAAGTTTACCAACAGTGTTAACCCAGAAAATAACAAACTTTGAGTTATTTCGTTCATCGGTATACAAATATAAGCTTTTCATTCTTAATAAATTATTATAAAAGTACACTTCTCCGTCTGACCTGTTTTGTTATTTCTTGTAACACAATCGATTCAGATTTAAGACAAATAAATTTAGCGTTTATTTTCTTTTGCAAGTAAATCTCAAAACCAATCTATAAACAATTATTTCCTGTGATCGATTCGAAGTTAACATCGATCATTATATAATGTATGATCGATTAACTCATCTGATCGATACAAACTTTACATCTCAGAATACTATCGAAAAAGGATCAATCGATCACTCAAGTTTTATCTTCAGAATCGATTGTTCAATCTCTACCAATATTCAACTTGATAATTATCAATTTTTACTGAAAAACCTAAATATCACAGACATATTCCAGCCTAATGAACTCCCTAAAGTAACATACTTAATTGTAATCAAACTGTAATAGTTAAACCAATCCTGGAAATATTGTCCAAGTGTAGCAGCACCCGACTTTCAGAACAGTACGATAATCTATGGAGAGAGATTACGCAAGTAGGCACGATAGTATCGAGTGTAGATTATAATCTGTTCACACAGCTTACGAGCAGGACTGATATACTATCAGAACTGTTGTAATTCCTATGTGTATCGTTCAGAGGAGATCGTTTTATCGGGCTATCGCATGGCCTTGGCGTATTAGCCTTTAGTCAGGCTTGGAGATTTATCTATGCAAACCATCCATATACACCTATCGATGATACGAACTGGTAGCTGTGACAGACGACGCACGGAATCTGCGAGTGGGATTAACTGGCACCCCCGCTCGATGTGTTTGCTTCACTCCCGATTGCTCACTTCCGCTCACGTAATTGTTCATATAGCTCGAGAAGTTTTGATTAAAGACTACAAGGCCCTGCCCTTCATGATACGTACCATCGATATTAACATCTTGGACATAGTAACAGCGCCCCTCTTCATGAAGCCAGTGACAGTGTGAAAAGTACACCCAATACCAAAACTACTCCATTCACTCAAGTGAATGGATGTACGCGAATCCATGGAGTACCTTTTGCATTGTGTTACTTTTAGATATTTACGGCGGGCTTTAATGTACCCGCATGCGTGTGCACTGTGCTATATCCATTGTGTATAAATCGATGGTAGCAATAAACGTCCATGACAGCATCATCAGCCAGTTGAGCATGCATCAAATGGCGTAGCCAGTGGCGGATTTACGGGGGGGGGGGGGGGGGGGGTGGGTAGGGGATTTAACCCCCCGCCCCTTGGGCTGCCAAGTGAAAAAAAGTCACTTAAGGGGTTCAAAATAGCAAAAAATTATTGCCGCTTAGAGGCTATCAGTGTAAAAAGTAAACAAAAAATCAATTACGGGGGTTCAAAATAACTACGCCGTCGATTGTCGTCCGATCTCATCCCCCTCCAACAACTCGCCCCTATGTACTCAACAAAAAAAAATCGCCGCTTCACGCCTCGTGGACGATGCATGGGTCATTGTCATTGGGTCAAACCCCCCCCCCCCCCCCCCCACCCCGCCACCCCCCTTAGCAAAAAGCTAGATCCACCCCTGGCCACCTCGAGTGTTGGGTAGGCATGTTATCCTCTCCTCACTCATAAATTAAAAACTCTACCCCCCCCCTCCCCCTCCCCCTCCCCCTCCCCCCCCCCCCCCCCTAACAGCAGCGCCGATGATCCCAACCATTATCCTTCCGGATTTACGGATCCCTGAGCTGGTTCTTGGTCTTCGGCACTTTTGCCCTTTCAAATGTGTTGTGCCTGGGGCACAGGGGCGTAGACAGTGTGTGTATGTGTGTGTGTGTGTGTGTGTGTGTGTGTGTGTGGTGTGTGTGTGTGTTGGGGGGGGGGGGGGGGGTGACATGTACACCTATCCCTCAGGCCTTTAGGTTTTAGGCCTATATGGTTATGATTGAATTTACTTTGCCCTACGAAATCCCCCCTTCCCCCCCCCCCCCTCCCCCCCTCCCGCCCCCCTCCCCCCCACTGAGAGGGGGATTCGGGTGTCAAAAAAAACCAAACACAAATGGCACAAATGGGACGGTGGCCTCAACCGCTAATTCCTGATGGACACCATCTGCCCCCCACCCCCCCCCGCCCTCGCCCTCGCCCTCGCCCACAGAGCCATGCAGAGAGGGGTTTCAGTTTTGTTTTCAAAATATTTCGGCAGGTGGTCTAGGCTGCTAAAAAATGTTTTTCCCGGTGTAAGAACCTGTCTACGCCACTGGCCCTGCAGATGCCCCTCACCGGCAACCCCCCCCCCCCCCCCCCATGATTAAATGAGAGGTACGTATGACAGACATCCTTATACCCCTTTAATGTATAATTTATAAACGCGTGTTAAGTCTATGGGAGTATTTTTCTATGATTTTGGCTAAGGGGAAGGGGGTCAGATATGTTCCGATTCGGGTGTCTATAAACCAAAATTACCTCATATGACCTCTCGGCTGGTAGTAGCTGTGGTATATAAGCTATCGATTTCAGAAGAAATTAAAAAATAAAAGTGTTTTTAAGCGTTCCGGAATGGGTTATTTCGGCAGACTATAAATGATATTTATAAACGCGTGTTAAGTCTATGGAGTATTTTTCCATGATTTTGGCAAAGGGAAGGAGGTCAGATATGTTTCCGATTCGGGTGCTATAAACCAAAATTACCTCATATGACCTCACTAACCTGAAGGTTTTTTTTTTTTTAAATATCATTATTGAAAATCAGGACATCGAATTTTTAAAATATGCAGTTGGCTGGTTATGCTACATGACCGTCATTATCATCTAAATATTTCGGTACAAAAAAAAAGTAGGGGCTTGCTCCGATTATGAATAAAAAAAATTGTAAACTAAGGAGACATCTTTGTGAGCATTCTTCTCTAAATTTCAGACATTTCCGATCATTTTGAAAAAGTTATGACCATTTTCTGAATTATCAATTTTTGAAAATTGTCAAAATTGTCAAAAAAAAATCACGAAATGTCTTGTTTCTGCAATTTCTCAAGAACCAAATGATCAATAGTCACCAAACTTGGTATATATATGTATCTTGATAGGCCAATGATGTGCTGTGAGTTTAGGGGTCATGAGGTCAAAATTCAAAGGTCACAGGTCAAATTTCCACGAAATGTACCTTTTGCGTCAATACGAATTAAGGCGGATGCATGTGCTCAAGTTAAGTTATTTTCTCAGTCAATTACTTGAATTATTATGTAATTAATTCTACATATTTCCGTTAATTATGAGTTGCTGGTCATTTCTATATGTCTTATTTAGTGACTTCTCCATTTTCAAGAGAGAAATTTACAAGCTAAGACAGGGTATTTTTTCAACACTGATTTAATGTCAGAGAAACATTTTCCAAGTTACGTCGTAGCGGGGAGTACTATTCAATATTCATCCGCGCAACCACAATACATTGTTGTATATTAATGCATGATGCCTCTTGGCAGTCACAGCAAACTTACAAGCCGCCGCGATGATAAACTAGTACAAAGCTAGCCAATTAATATTTACTAGTAATCACTGGCGTAAAGCACAGTTCGGAAGCACAATGCATTGGGGGTCGAGCAATTGTTCACAAACCGTTTTGTGAACAATTGCTCGACCCCCCAATGCATTGTGTTTTCCGGACAGATTTACGCCAGTGCTAGTAATTTGAATGACAAAAGTGTTAAAATTAATGGGAAAACCTATTTTTGTTTTCATTGATATTTTTTTTTCATTCTGGCATACAAACAATAAAAAATATTGAACACAGTATACTTTTTTCAATCAGCAGATCAACATAATAATATTATTATTATACAGCGTTTGATTTTACATTCAGATCAAATACAATTAACTTTTACCATAATATATTGTAACATTTAAATTATTGCAAAATAATTGACAATAATAAAGATCAGCATGAATGAAGAATTACAATTTAAAACACTTTCAATTTAAATACAATTTTCTTATTTATAATATTTTACTTAGTGATATAATGTGTTATTTTGCCATTTTTCTTATAATATACATGTCCTTGAATAATGGTCAATTTGACCACCTTAAAACCACATGGACCGGGTCAAGCTAACCTATTCTGGGTTCCACATACACATGCTTGACCACTTACGATAGGTGGCTGCCCGGTCCATGTGGAACAAGGGGCACTTTGGGGCGTTTATTTTAGAGATGTGTTATTTTGCCATTTTTCTTACAATATATATGTCCTTGAATAATGGTCAATTTGACCACCCACATGGACCGGGTCAAGCTAACCTTTATTTGGGTTCCTCATAAAAACTTAATAAACCATAGCCTAATACCATGGTAATTTCGGCAGTTCAACTGAAAACAAACACCCGGCACAGGTCTGGACCAAAAAAACACAAACACACAACACACACACACGCACACGCACACACACACAACACACACACACACACACACACACACACACACACACACACACACACACACACACACACACACACACACCACACACACACACACACGCACACACACACACACACACACACATACACACACCGTCGCAATTATTCTCTTTCCATTGAACATAAGCATAGCTTGAGAACAGCGAATTTTCTATACTAGAGCTAGTCCTGCGCTAGGCCTAGGTGAAGCTAACCCCGGGGCCCCGCCCCCCCCCCCCCCCCTCCATCTCTCCGCTCCAGCCCCCCGCCCCCCCCCCCCCCCCGGGTCCCCACCGCCCCCCGCGCAGAGCGCGGCTAGTACAACGCGCGCACGGCTAGTGCAATATGCACCGTGTTCAGTGTGCACTCGCACTGCTGTGCGTGCGCGCAGGCGCTCGCACAACGTACGTACGCGCGCACACGTAACACCTGTCGATAATTTATCGAAAGGTCCGTAACCCAGATTACGAGATTATAATCTAGACCCCATATTATGATGCCCTGCTTGCCGAATCTCGTTCGATAGGTTATCGAGCCTGTTTTGAAAAACAGGTGGTAGCAGACAAAATTGCAATATTAAAATACTTGTCTAAACCTGCACCACAAATATCTCTGCACAATATTCAATGTACAAATCAAATTCAACTTAAGCTAAGTTAATTCTCTGACATGTTCTTTTACAGTTTACTAATGGAAATCCCCTAGCTGAAATCAAGCGACAATAATTCGAAATGTTCCTTCAAAATTCTTTATCATCTAAACATAAATTGGCAACAAAATTTGCGTATTGGCAACACCAAAATATGGACGTAAATTTAATAGCTAACTTCACATATTTTCACGTGTACATTCAACTCATCGTTTTGCCTATATTTTTCACCATAATCTTCCTTTGCGAAAACACATCATTCACACATTATCTGGAATATCGTGTATTAGGCCCCACCACTGCTATACTGTATAAACTTATGTAAGCCAACTTATAACCACTAAATCTGACCTATAGCCACTAATCTGACCTATAGCCATTAATCTACCTATAGCCACCAAATTAGGGTTAGGGTTAGTGTTAGGGTTTAAAGGGTTATAGGGTTAGGTTATATGTATACAGTATAGCAGTGGTGGGGGCCTAATACACGATTATGCCAAAACAAGATATAATTTAACTATTTTACTTACTTCTGTGACGGGATACCAAATAAACCTGCTGAAACATGCCGAAATGACTGACCCACTTCGTACACCGTCATCACCGTGCGAGCGTGAACATAAGAGTGACAATTAGAGATGTCGTATTTTTACCAACTCAAATAATCTTCTATGGTGTCTTTTAAGAATATCAAAAAATAAAAAACATACAAATTACCGAGAAAAATCCTTCTTTTTGTAATTTTGCAAAACTCAAATTCGCTACCTAAAACATCCTCGCCACCCAATGAGGAATTTTACCTCATGATAATTCACAAAAAGTTTCAGTATCAATTAAAGATACACAGATACATTTCAATGTGCGCTTCAACTTACAATATTTAAAACAAGTTATTCTTTATTTTGAAATCTTATCTTTAACCTAATCTTCGTATCCCTCAGCGGGATAGATGACTCAGCGATCTTCGTGACCGGGCGACGATACTCAGAGTACATTGTCTTTACTTTCACATTTCGAACCTTGTCGTCTTCACCCGGATACACCTCGATCACACGAGCGATTGTCCACTTGCTACGTACCTGCGTTTCGAGTCCGCTAACATAACAATATCGTCAATGCGCACATTCCGACGATCAACGTTCCCACTTCCTTCTCGAGTTAAGAGCGGCAGAAATCCTTCGTCCAGCGTTGCCAGAAAGAATCTACGATGCGCTGTACCAGCTCTACCCCTGTGCCTTGGGATTTCGCGTCTCCAAGAACGGACCTTGCGCTACGTTTCCTGACGCTCGTCCCAGAAGCATATCGTTCGGTGAAATGTAACTGCCGTCATCTGGATCGGTTGGGATCCTGCCGATAGGTCGCTGATTGACGAGGTTGGCGACCTCCAGTAAACACGTGTACAGTTCAAAAGGCGATAACACTTGTTCACCTATCGCTTTCTTCAGCGCGTGTTTGCAGCTCTTCACTAGTGACTCGGCACATCCGTTCTGGTGCGGTGCTCCCGGAGTTACAAACTTCCACGTTGTGCCTTTGTCTGCACAAAACTCCTTCAGTTCTTCGTTTGACAACCCATCCGTCATCTTTCTCAATTCGCGTTCGGCTCCTACGAACTGGGTGCCGTTATCGCTCAATATCATCACAGGTTGTCCTCTGATGGCGAAAAACCCTCGCAGTACTTGCATGAATTCCATTGTTGAGCAGTCCACAGCCAACTCGAGGTGCACTGCCCCTCGTATTCAAGCAGGTGAAGATAACTACATAGTACTTTGAAGTTTTGTTGCGCCCCACTCGCACCGTTACTGGCCCAAAATAGTCACAAGACGTGAAATGGAATGGAGGTGTGTTCGGTGCTAACCTTTCCTTCGGCAGTTCTGCCATTTCCTGAGTCTCCGTCTTGTGCTAAAACGCCCTGCACCTCGTACATCTGAACTTCACCGCCTTGGCGAGCTTGTGGCCCTGAAGAATCCAGTACTGCAGCCTTATCTTCGCCATAGTTGCAGCTACTCCACTATGACTTGTCTCGTGAACATGACGAGTAATCAGCATCGAAACACGATGTCCATAGGGAAGAAGGGCAGGATGCTTCTGATCGAATGATGCAATCGCTCTATCTATCCTGCCTCCTACTCGCATGATTCCACAGTCATCAACGAAGGGACTCAAGAATTTAAATTCCCCCTTCTCCATCCGTGCTTTCAGGGTCTTTTGGGCGTTCCTGATGACGTACATTTCTCCTTCCCTCAAATCTGCGGGCGTTAACCCTTCGCTGGTCTCTTTCTTCTGATTTCTCCGGCTTTTGAGTTTCTTTACAAACTTCAACACCAACGCTGCTACCCTGACCAGCTTTCTCCAGCTGGAGAACCTTTCGTAGTCAATTACGTCATGACTTTGAGATACCGCTAGAACCATCTTCTCATGACGTCTCTCCTTCTCCACATCAGGTAGACTCGTCTCAACCTTTACTTCCTCTGGCCAATCCTCTTTCGATTGATGTAAGAAGTCCGGACCGTGCTGCCATGACCCTTGGAGCTCACTCGCCTTCAGTCCTCTCGACAACACATCTGCTGGGTTGACTTCTCCAGAGATGTGTCGCCATTTGTTGGGGTCTGTGTTGCTCTGGATTTCCCCCTCGTCATTCGTCAACTTCTTTGCGAAGCCCATCTGACCCATCTCCTTTATTTGTTTGTCATAGGCCATAGCAGCCTCTTCTCCGTTGCACCAAGCATCTTCTCCACTACCGCACTGTTATCTGGAAGTGCTCTAGGATCCTTTTGCCAAGGATAAGGAACTAACCACTGCTTCCCTATCTTCTGGCATGCCTCCGTGGCGACCCTCTGTTCATCCGTGCCTTTATCCGGACAGGCCACACCCATAGACTCAGTTGTCCAGAAATCCTGCATGTCGACAGGATTTCTAACTACCTGTATGTGCATCACTGTTGCTCCGCTCTGTCCTGGTTTACCGCCAAAAACCACCCAGCCCAGCAGGGTTCGCCGAGCCACAAGATGTCCTCTTTGTCTTGTCTTGCCATCACCAAGATTGAGTCTTGCGTGATCGACACCTATGAGTAGATAGACTTGTCCATCTCCTCTGTTGAGCATGTCAAGGCCGAAAATCCTTGTAAGCTCCCGAACTTCTACTGTTGCGATGTTGTCGTTGATGACATCTAGTCCAATAGCTTGCACAGCAAACACCCGGCGGTCGTCCAACGACTCTAGTTTAACCTGGAACCGCATAGAGTCCACAGTCTCTGAATCACCTCCGACCTTTGTGATCACGATTTGAATCGGATCACCCTTGAGATTGAGTCTTTCTGCTAGATCCCGTCTGATGAGCGTCACCTGAGATCCCGAATCAAGCAAACAGTTGCCGATGACTGCTCCCTTCGGACCACGAACCTTGACTGATACAATTGGTAGGAGGGTGTCACTCGATCCAATGCTAGCGATGTCCACCGTACTCTCCTTGTGTTCAGCTGTTGTTGAATGCAACAAGGGATGATGAAAGGAAGGACAACGATCACACTTTCTCCTTCTCCGACATGTGGTCATGCGATGATCCTTGCTAGCACGCTTCAAACAGCTGAAACAGGCTCTCTTCTCCTTCATTAGCTCATACCTCTCAGGCTGACTCATCTTTTGGATCTTTTGACACTGATCGATCCAATGATCGTTGGATTTGCAGAGCCAACACTTGAAGTCTGGTTTACGACCGTCGTTTTCCTTGTCCTCTCTTGCCACTTGATGTACGGAGGCACCCTGCATAGGTCTACTATCTGGCCTCCCGTCCCGAATCGGTGCAGACGCCCGGATACGAGTCTGCAACTCCCTACTCATCCACTCCAATTAGACACTTCAGAGATGGTGAATTCTGTTGGCGTAACCAAATCTTGCGGTCTTCATTGGTCAGCTTTCGCTCGATAATCGCCAACATGTGAGAATTGTTCATATCCTCCTCCTCAAACTTGGCGTCATCCAGAACCTCACAGTAAGCGTCATGCTTGGCCTGCACATCTTCGTATCTCTTCTGAAGTTCACTGCAGCTCTCGTCTACCTCCTTGCTGGATCTGTCATTGTCCAACAGCTCCTGTAGTGCATTCACACTCCTCGTGAACTTCCCCTTTGCCGTTCTTCTCTTAATCTTCAGCTCTCCTGCTGTTTCAGGCATCTTGTCCCTCTTATTCCAATCCCGGACGAACGAAGAAATCGAATGTGGATTGGCCAGAGGAAGTAAAGGTTGAGACGAGTCTACCTGATGTGGAGAAGGAGAAACGTCATGAGAAGATGGTTCTAGCGGTATCTCAAAGTCATGACGTAATTGACTACGAAAGGTTCTCCAGCTGGAGAAAGCTGGTCAGGGTAGCAGCGTTGGTGTTAAAGTTTGTAAAGAAACTCAAAAGCCGGAGAAATCAGAAGAAAGAGCCCAGCGAAGGGTTGACGCCCGCAGACCTAGAGGAAGGAGAAATGTACGTCATCAGGGACGCACAAAAGACCCTGAAAGCACGGATGGAGAAGGGGGAATTTAAATTCTTGAGTCCCTTCGTTGATGACTGTGGAATCATGCGAGTAGGAGGCAGGATAGATAGAGCGATTGCATCATTCGAGCAGAAGCATCCTGCCCTTCTTCCCTATGGACATCGTGTTTCGATGTTGATTACTCGTCATGTTCACGAGACAAGTCATAGTGGAGTAGCTGCAACTATGGCGAAGATAAGGCTGCAGTACTGGATTCTTCAGGGCCACAAGCTCGCCAAGACGGTGCAGTTAAGATGTACGAAGTGCAGGGCGTTTCAGCACAAGACGGAGACTCAGGAAATGGCAGAACTGCCGAAGGAAAGGTTAGCACCGAACACACAACCTGTGATGATATTGAGCGATAACGGCACTCAGTTCGTAGGAGCCGAGCGCGAATTGAGAAAGATGACGGATGGGTTGTCAAACGAAGAACTGAAGGAGTTTTGTGCAGACAAAGGCACAACTTGGAAGTTTGTAACTCCGGGAGCACCGCACCAGAACGGATGTGCCGAGTCACTAGTGAAGAGCTGCAAACACGCGCTGAAGAAAGCGATAGGTGAACAAGTGTTATCGCCTTTTGAACTGTACACGTGTTTACTGGAGGTCGCCAACCTCGTCAATCAGCGACCTATCGGCAGGATCCCAACCGATCCAGATGACGGCAGTTACATTTCACCGAACGATATGCTTCTGGGACGAGCGTCAGGAAACGTAGCGCAAGGTCCGTTCTTGGAGACGCGAAATCCAAGGCACAGGGTAGAGCTGGTACAGCGCATCGTAGATTCTTTCTGGACGAATGATGTTCTACCGCTCTTAACTCCGAGAAGGAAGTGGAACGTTGATCGTCGGAATGTGCGCATTGACGATATTGTTATGTTAGCGGACTCAAACGCGGTACGTAGCAAGTGGACAATCGCTCGTGTGATCGAGGTGTATCCGGGTGAAGACGACAAGGTTCGAAACGTGAAAGTAAAGACAATGAACTCTGAGTATCGTCGCCCTGTCACGAAGATCGCTGTCATCTATCCCGCTGAGGGATACGAAGATTAGGTTAAAGATAAGATTTCAAATAAAGAATAACTTGTTTTAAATATTGTAAGTTGAAGCGCACATTGAAATGTATTTGTGTATCTTTAATCGATAGTGAAACTTTTTTGTGAATTATCATGAGGTAAAATTCCCTCATTGGGTGGGGAGATGGTTTTGGTAGCGAATTTGAGTTTTGCAAAATTACAAAAAGAAGGATTTTCGCGGCAATCTGTTATTAGAGATACGGTAGTATTTGTATGTTTTTTTATTTTTGTTATCTTAAAGACACCATAGAAGATTCTCCGAGTTGGAAAAAATACAACGTCTCTCATTGTCACTCTTATGTTCACGCTCGCACGGTGATGACGGTGTACGAAGTGGGTCAGTCATTTCGGCATGTTTCAGCAGGTTTATTTGTATCCCGTCACAGAAGTAAGTTAAATAGATAAATTATATCTTGTTTCTTGTTTCGAGTTAAAATGTACACGTGAAAACATGCTGAAGTTAGCTATTAAATTTACGTCCATATTTTTGTGTTACCAATACGCAAATTGTGTTGCCAATTCATTTTTAGATGATAAAGAATTTTGAAGGAACATTTCTATAAATACTCAAATAATGTCAAGATTTCACAATATGGCTCATTTTGAGAAGTTGACAATGGTGAATTTACAAGTTACAAATTCTCTCCAAGATTAGATGATTTTGTATTCTGTGTGATCGATTATGAACAGTTTCTGAAAGTTGCCTTGAACTAAAATAGAATTTTGATGTTTATATTTAGCACTGTCATGCGTGATTAATTTGAATAGTGCATTTGGCTAATTGTGATGCATGTCAAGATTGAAAGATGAAAATATGACATTTAGCCCAGAATTTGCAGTTGTGTAAAAGGCACTTTCATTATTGGGATTATTTGGCTATGATATTGGGATAAATAATCTCTAAGAAGAATGTTGTATTTTAGTAGAATTTGCATTTAAAAATCAGTGCCTTGAGTCAAAGAAAACACAAAGTATTAAATTCAGTTTCACATTTGATTAATCTTTGATATTACTGCGTTGCGTAATGCGAATTATTGTCGCTTGATTTCAGCTAGGGGTTTTCTATGAGTAACTGTAAAAGAACATGTCAAAGAATTTACTTAGCTTAAAGTCATACCTGTAAAGTGTCCAAATCCACGAAAATTACTTGGAGCTTCCTCGTTTCTCTTCTACCGTGTTGTTTAGCTTATGGTAAGAGAAGAATAAAATAGGGCTTGATTTTTTCAAATGTCCCTTTAGTATGAAGATAATTATCATTGAAAATCATTATTTCTAAAGCGTTAATCAACACAATTGAAAAAAAAGTACAATTGTCTCAGCTGAGAACGTCCGCATGCAGCACCCGTGAGAACATTCAGGAGATTGAACTTTGAGCCGAGTGAGTTCAAATTCCATGAATTATGTACTACGTGTGTAAAAATACACGGGTGCGAATATGTCAAACGGATCATTCATTACTGCGACAAAAAGTATGGCAGACCATCAGTATTCGGTGATAAAATATGAACTCAATATTCGTTTTTTCACTAGGTAAACAGTGTTCGTTTTCTTTCAAACTTTCACAAATCTTTCAATTGTATTTTACAATGATATTGATATAGGATTGAAGTCTCAAATATCATTTTGTGCAATATCTGACACTTTACAGGCATCACTTTAAGTTGAATTTGATTGTACATTGAATATTGTGCAGAGATATTTGTGTGCAGGTTAGACAAGTATTTAATATGCAATTTTGTCTGCTACACTCGGACAATATTTCCAGGATTGGTTTAACTATTACAGTTTGATTACTTATTAAGTATGTTACTTAAGGGAGTTCATTAGGCTGGAATATGTCTGTGATATTTAGGTTTTTCAGTAAAAATTTTTTTTTTTTTTTTTTTCAAATAAAATTTATTCAAGTTTCTCAAAGCAAGTTAACAAAAATATTATAAGTACAAAATACAAAATAATATATATGTATGTGATGTCAACAATAATAAGTTTCAAATCAATTGTACATCTCTCCATTTATCAAGAAATAAAACAAATTTGTCTCGTTTTAAATAAATTATTCGTTCAAGGTCGTAATAATATTGTAACTGTTTCTTAAATAATTCAAATGATAATCTACCATTTTTACACTTTGTAGAGAATATATAATATTTTGCGTATAAAATAACAAAATTCAAGTGGCAGAAATTACCTCCAGAAATTCCAAATATAAATGTATTCATAGTCAATATAATTTGGTCATTTAAAGTGTGTTCTTGAAATTGTAATATAAATTGATGTGTTACAGGGCAACCCCAGAACAAATGTGCGATTGATTCAACACTATTTAAACAAAAATCACATTGATCAGAATCTAATATGCCTACCAATTTCAAATATTTATTTACCCCAAGAATATTATGTAATATTTTAAACTGAAAGTAACGCAATTTTGTTGATAATGCATATTTAAAAGGTATAGCGTACATTTCTTTCCAATCCATTATCGGTTCCAATAAAATTGAGTTCCATTTTTTTTGTGAAATTGGAACTTGAATTATTTTATCAATGCATACTTTATGAATGAATTTACATATTTTAGTTTTCTTTTTCAACGTACTAATTAAATGTTCATGCTGATTCATATTTGAAATGGGAGCATTTTTAATAATGCGTTTCCATTGTAAAGGAATGGCGGATATAACAGAATACAACTCCATAAAATTACAACGAATATGGTATTTTTGTACAAATTCATCATAACTCAAAAATGACCCATCTTTGTTTAATAAATGACACAATTTTATTACGCCATTATTTATCCAATCAAACTTAAAAACAACCTTCCCATTTATTTGAATACATGAATTATTCCAAATTACTTGATTATGAATAAAATGATCATTTGGGTTCTCAGAAAAAGTTAAATCACTCCAGGCTACTAAAATTTCTTTTATAAAGGAGTTATCAATTTCTATCAATTGCTCTTTACTTTTTAAATTACAGGTCCAAAATAAGTCATTACCTAAATTTATCATATAAAATTCAAAAAAACATTTCCAGTTGCCTGTATTTTCTGTATTTAACAATCTCATTACCCATGTGATCCTGAGTCCTATAATAATTGATGGTAAATGTAACATTTTCAAACCCCCTTCATTATAATCTGCTATAATTGTTTTCCGATTTATCTTATCTGGTTTACGATTCCAAATAAAAGAGTATATAATCGATGCAATTTCATGAATAAATACATCAGGGGGCTTCGGTAATACTGATAAAAGAAAAATAAGTTGGGAAATAGCAAACGATTTCACAATGATAATTTTACCCACTGGTGTTAAGTCTCTCATCGACCATATTCCCAAAATTCGTTTTAAAGTTTGTAATTTAGGCACAAAATTTAATTCATATAAATCATTCGAGTTCATTGAAAAACGCACGCCTAACAAATAAAATGGACCTTTAGAATATTTCAACCCTGTAAAGTTAACGTCCGGGGGGTTAGCTTTGTAATAACCAAGAGCTATAATTTCTG
Organism: Echinarachnius parma; assembly: GCA_037951105.1. Lineage (NCBI taxonomy): Eukaryota > Metazoa > Echinodermata > Echinoidea > Clypeasteroida > Echinarachniidae > Echinarachnius > Echinarachnius parma. Next base: position 57,131 of record JBAMJV010012004.1, read on the forward strand.
ATTTATTACGATTTATATTTAACCCTGAATACCTTTTCAATATTTCAAGTATATATATAATTCTAAACAAAGAGCCAATGTCCTTCACGTAAAATGTTGTGTCATCAGCGTACATACTTATTTTTATATTTGTATCATTAATCACAATTCCTTGAATGTTTTTGTCACTCTTAATCCAAATACTCATTATTTCATTACAAATAATAAAAAGCAAAGGGCTTAAAGGACAACCCTGGCGAACACCACAAGTAACGTTAAAAAATTCAGAGGCATGCCCATTATTTAAAACACAAGAAAATATATCATTATATAAAAGTTTAATCCAGGATATAAAATCATTACCAAAATTAAAATATTGTAATGCCTGAAACATATACGACCACTCTAGCTTATCAAATGCCTTTTCTATATCTGCTAGCACCATAAAACCGGGGATATCATAAAAATTTGTATAATCAATCATATCTAATGCCAAACGAATATTTTCTCCAATATAACGTCCTTTCATAAACCCAGTCTGGTCACAACTTATAATTTCAGATAATACATTTCTTAGTCTGTGTGCTAAGCATTTAGCTAATAATTTATAATCAGTATTTAAAACAGAAATGGGTCTCCAATTTTTCAAAAATAAGGGGTCTTGATTTTTCTTTGGAATTAGATTTATTATGGCTCTTCTTTGATCAAGGGACATTTTACCACAATGAAATGAGTAATTAAAAGTTTTTAATAATAAGACGCCCAAATCTTTAAAAAAGAATTTATAAAATTCACAAGGAAACCCATCAGTACCAGGTGTTTTATTATTTTTCATAGTTTTAAGCGTATTTAAACATTCGTTCAATGTTAACAAACCTTCACACTTTTCTTTGGAGTTTAATGACAATTCAACATTCTGACTGTCTTGAGGTAAAATTTGTTCGAAATTAGCTAGTGAAGGGTTTTTGGAAGTATACAATTTTTCATAATACTCTTTAGCTGTTTTTAAAATATCTTTATTTGACTGTTGCATTTGTCCTTTTTCATCATATATTTTTGTAATTAATTTCAATCTTTGATTTCTCTTTTCTAAATTTAAAAAATAACGTGTATTTTTTTCACCATGTTCAATCCAATTAGATCTGGATCTTATAAAGGCGCCGTCAACTTTCTTTTTATATAAAATATCTAAATCTTCTCTACATAATTTTATTTGGTCTAATAAAAATTCAGTTGGATTTCCAACGTAATCCAGTTCAAATTTATTCAATTTTTCAACTAAACTTTTTTCTAATATTTTGTTGGTCTTTGAAAGATCAATAGAATGTCGTATTGATATTGATCTCATTTGACATTTTAAAAAATCCCAAAAGGTGTTAGGATCCAATATTTGAGAATAATAAAGTAAATTTTCTTGTATACAACTTCGTATCAGTTCAACATATTTTCCATCCTGCAAGAGCGAAGTATTGAATTTCCAAAACCCCCTTCCTCTAGCTTCATTCACTGTAGTTAATGATAATATTATAGCGGAATGGTCCGTTTTAAACCCACACGATATAACGCATTTATCAACTTGTGCAATCAAATTACTTGAAATAAGAAAAAAATCTAAACGACAAAATATGTCTTTTGTATGCCAAGTAAACATAGACACATTCGCATTTTTAAATCTCCATATATCAATCAAATTATATTCATCTATTATTTCTTTAATACAATTAACACAATGGCCATGGGTTGTGGAGCGACCACCCTTTTTGTCTAATTTAATATCTAGCACGCAATTAAAATCTCCACACCAAATTATAGATTCACAATCAAAATTTGCAAATTGTTGAAGAATATTAATGAAATGAACCGGATCATCAACATTTGGCCCATACACATTTGTAAGAGTAAATTTTTGATTTCCAAGAACCACATCTAAAATGAGCAATCTCCCATCGTCATCGTGATAACATTTATTAATAGTAATATGTGGCACATCTTTAAATAGTATAACAACTCCCCTACTATTCGAAGCGCCGTGTGAAAAATAGAGCGCGCCACCTCCCCAGTCTTCCTTCCATTTTGCTTCATCTTGTGGACATGAATGAGTTTCTTGTAAACAAAAAATACTAGCATTTTTGTCGCGCAGCCAAGCAAAAACATGCATACGTTTAGTTCGATCGCACAGGCCTCGAACATTCATAGAATAAATGTCAAATGAATTCATTTGAGTTTGTCATTTCACCCATGTTAGACCTTAAACACAACACACACATTAAAACGTTCAAATACCATTTTGAAAGTATCAAATTAAATGTACAGAAATTATGATACATCACATTACAACAAAGCATTTGTATAGTAAGTGTACTTATATACATAACAGTGGAGTCTTTTCCATCCATCATTAAAAAATAAAACAATCCAGCTTTGAGAAAAAACATAAACAGTCTCAAAAACATGATTGCGATTTAAAAAACGTCTTTCTCCGAGAGAGTGGAAGATGCGTTGCATGTAACACATAAATAATGTCATACGATTTAATGCAAGTTGTTTAACAAACAAACAAAAACGATACGTATGTTTGCTCAAAGATCAGAGTCTCTAGTTGTCTAACGTTAATGTTAGCTAACAATGTTACAGTCCCGTTACAGTTCACTGCACTAGCTATCTCCGTAAATATTGTAACGTGTTGTGACAATGCGTATTGACCGTACGCGATGGATAGAAAATGCGAGTCAATCGCTCTTGGTGGTAACTGTGCGGGATTCCGCGGGAAAATCACCACGTACGCGAGCTAGGTTGTGCGAGTCGCCATGCTGGTTTACACGTATCTCCGCTGTGGGTTCTCGTTGACCGCTACGCGGCCGCTACGCGTTACTGCTTCCGGACAAATGCCTCGTGCCATAGAGAAAAGCTACTATACAGCCACAGGAATTAAATGGGAAGTATTTCCAACAATTACAAATCAGTCTCTATATGCGAACATATTCATTTTGAACATTTTCAATGGTATCCCTTCTTTTTTCTCCTGTAGAGTTCACATGAAATTAACTGTCAACAAGATCATGTGTAGTATAAAAACCAAAAAACACGTCAATAATTCATACATAATAAACATAATAATAAAATACGAATTAATTACAAGATACACATTTTATGAGCAATTCAAACTCATGACTATGCTCATAACTCAATAAATCGCATAGAGCGCGATAGGATCGCGATTAGAGCTATCTGTGATATGCTCCACGGTGTGAACGCGAGTCCGCTGTGGATCCTCTTGTTGTCTTTGCTATTTCAGTTGCTGGTGCCGCAATAAGCAGGATTCATGGTATGCAGTGACATCGAACAAACAAATAGAACTCATTCACCGAATTCGCTATACATTCCTTTATTTGTTATCTGTACATAGTCTACATAGTGAATTTCACTGCAATGGAACATCAGTTATACACACACAAAAAAGGAAGTATATTGACGCTGTTGCAATTTCGCATAATTTTGACTCGAAAGTAAACATTAATGAATAGTTACCGGGGTTTTGCAGATAATTAGGCGTCGTCTTGTGCGTGTACCGTGGCTGTGACGAATTTAACATATCGCGACTTGTCACCATCACGCTGTGGGCTCTGAGAGTCGCTCATGGTGTGAACGGGGCTCGGAGAGTCGCTTATGGTGTGAACGGGGCGCGGCGAGACGCTCCTGTTGAGGACGGGGCTAGTAGAGTCGCTCATGGTGTGAACGGGGCGCGGCGAGACGTTCCTGGTGTGGACGTGGCTTGTAGAGTCGTTCCTGGTGTGAACGGGGCTCGGCAAGGAATCTTCGCTGATAAGGCCGTTGTTGCCGCTGCTACTGGGTACTGTAGGGGTCGTTGATCCTGCCGGGCCTGCTGGGGTAGCGGGGTTTTGCAGATAATTAGGCGTCGTCTTGTGCGTGTACCGTGGCTGTGACGAATTTAACATATCGCGACTTGTCACCATCACGCTGTGGGCTCTGAGAGTCGCTCATGGTGTGAACGGGGCTCGGAGAGTCGCTTATGGTGTTAACGGGGCGCGGCGAGACGCTCCTGTTGAGGACGGGGCTAGTAGAGTCGCTCATGTCACCCTGTTTCCCATGATGTGTTCAAATGTCACCCTGTTTCCCATGATGTGTTCAAATGTAAGTAAAGTGGTATTTGTGTACCCTGTTTTATTATATTAAATCGGACACAATACAAGCAAACTAGACAAACTTGCTTTACATGTAATATAGTATATGTTTAATCTAAGCTTTCAGTTACAAGCATCAATACATTCAATTACGGTTATCAAATTAACTTCATTACGTATAAAGACAGGTGAGTTACCAAGTCTTTATAACCAATTGCAAGAGAACACTGGAATAATCTATTCATAAAAGCCGGCAATTTTGGAGGTCATTTAAGAGGAGAAATAGCTAATAGTAATTCTCAGTATAAACCCTATCTTAATGTTCGGATTATTATGGTGCACCAATTGAATCAAACCATAACGGAAGAATGGCCGTAGAGACGCGTGAAGACTCTCGTAGCCTACAGTCCCCGCTGAACGCTACTCGAATGCCGGATCGCGTGCCGGATCATCGTCGAGACAAACTGTGCTGAAGACGAGCGACCTGTCCACTGGGTGCGCGAACCAAATACATCAATCGGAGTTCGACGCTGGGTTCTGACGCGGAACGCGAACATCGGATACCGTCGTCGGATGACTCCGCCGGTCTAGGATACCGGATGAAGAAGTCGGATACCGGATGAAGAGGTCGGATATCGGATGTCGAAGTCGGATATCGGATGGAGAAGTCGGATACCGGATGAAGAAGTCGGATATCGGATGTCGAAGTCGGATATCGGATGGAGAAGTCGGATACCGGATGAAGAAGTCGGAAGCCGGATATCGCCACCGGATGTAGATGCCCGGTCCAATCACCGGATGCAAGGTCACCAGTTGTGGTGAAGGCTTGGACGTTGTCGTGCTGCACACTGGGCTGGAGAGTCACCGAAAAGGGATTTCCTTATTTAAAACCTTTAACTAAAACATTTCGAAAGGCAAACTTGGTCCACTCAAATCACAGCCATCTCACGCACGTCCTTCTGGAGCAGGATCTCAAATCACTCTCACTACCATCTTCAACACATCCTGTGAAGCTGGTATCCGTCTTGTCAGCATCCTGATCACCACAGAAACTTCTGTCGCTGACCTGACAAACCTCCTGTGTAACATACACACCAACTGATCGAGACAACTCCCTAGACATCACATCAGACTCATCTGCATTAGACCTGGTCTGAATCGTCCGTGTAGACTGAAATTCCACACCATCCTCGGAAGCATCCAACGATCCAACTAGTTCTGACTTCATCCAAGAAGTTGAACCATCACCTGTAGAAGAAAACCCTACATAAACTTGTGAAGACACCTCTGCACAACCAGAAACTTGTGAAGACAGCTCTTCACAACCTAAAATTTGTGAAGACAACTCTTCGCATTCTGAATCTTGTGAAGACAATTCTTCACATCCAGAAACTTGTGAAGCCCACTCTTCACACTCTACCACAGACTCACTCGCAATGATCTTGGTAGAACTCAGTGTAGACTGAATTTCCACACCTTCAGACGGAGACCTAATCTCCTGAATACTTCCCTGGGAAGAATCCAAAAGTCCTTCAGAACAAGAACTGCAACATGATTCCAACGAATCAAAATATGCCACCTCCACTTGTGACACATCGAGGGGAAACGCATCACTCCCATCTTGAGATTCCACTAGTCCATCTGAAAAAGAACTATGACCTGATTCCCATGAATCAAAATCTGCCGCTTCCACATGCGATACATCAAGGGGACACACATCACACCCATCTTGAGTTTCCGCTGCTCCCTGGGAAGATGCTAGCGAACCAACCTCTCGATGCACTGGAAATACATCATCAGCTAACACAACATCATACAGTGGTTTGGGTACCTGTTGGGGTTAGGGTTAGGGTTAGGGTTAGGTTAGGGTTAGGGTTAGGGTTAGGGTTAGGGTTAGGGTTTTTCAGTAAAAATTGATAAATATCAAGTTGAATATTGGTAGAGATTGAACAATCGATTCTGAAGATAAAACTTGAGTGATCGATTGATCCTTTTTCGATAGTATTCTGAGATGTAAAGTTTGTATCGATCAGATGAGTTGATCGATCATACATTATATAATGATCGATGTTAACTTCGAATCGATCACATGAATTAATTGTTTATTGATCGGTTTTGAGATTTACTTGCAAAAGAAAATAAACGCTAAATGTATTTGTCTTACTTCTGAATCGATTGTGTTTACAAGAAATAACAAAACAGGTCAGACGGAGAAGTGTACTTTTATAATCATTTATTAAGAATGAAAAGCTTATATTTGTATACCGATGAACGAAATAACTCAAAGTTTGTTATTTTCTGTGCATTACGTTTTGTATTTACAGATCGAATAAAACCTGCACCGTTGGGAATTTCCACAAAGTTTACCAACAGTGTTAACCTATCTCAATTCTAAACGGGACTCATCTCGGCTTGTTCCCTTTCCGATCCATACATTCGATTTCTAAAATTAAGTCTGTAGAAGATTGCAGTTTACTTCAGAAAGATTTAGATGAACTTAGTAATTGGAGTAAAAAAGTGGTTCTTAAAATGTTTCGAAATGTAAAGTAATGAAGATGTCTCGTAGGAATAAAAAAAATAGATTTCATTCATGAATTGAATGGATATTAACTAGATATAATGCACACTGAAAAATACCTTGTCATTGTTATAAATGATACTCTTAATTGGAAATTCCATTGTCAGGAATTATATAAAGTTTGTTTTAAGCTTATAGGTGTGTTACGAAGATCATTTGTTAATTGTCCCACACATATGTTTAAGCAACTGTATAAAGCTATTATAATATCACGCTTAGAATATTGTTGTATTGCTTAGGACCCACACTGCGAAAGTCATATAATTATACATGAACGTATTCAAAAGCGATGCGTTAGGATGATGTGTAGTGACTGGAAAACCTCATATGAACATTAATTAACTCAAATGGGATTGTGTACCTTAGGAAAAAAGAAGATTGTACTATAGATTGGTTACTTGTTATAAATTACTAAATAATTTGATGCTTGTAAACTGTACACACAAATTTACATATGCATCTAGGATTGGAAGAAATAACCATTCATTGAAATTAACCGTACCATTTGCTAGAACAGATTATTATATGAATTCATTTTTTTGTAAACACAGCCGGTGATTGGAATAAACTTCCACAGTATATTATAAATAGCCCTTCCCTTATATCTTTTAAAAGGGCACTGAAGTAACATGTAAATATTGTATAGCTTTTATACCGGTTTATTTAGTGTGTGTTAATCTTCAGTATGTTTTATTTGTACAATTGTAAATAATATTATGCAATAAGCATTAATTTGCTGTTTGATATATTTGTTGTATTTATTGATTTTAAATGTGTAATTAGGGAAACAGACATTTGTTTGGGTTTCTGCCTTTTCTGTTTTTCATTGGCTGTTTTTATATTGTCAATAAACTGAATAAATAAAAAATTACTCATACATGACTCGACGGACCGATTTTATTTTCATAGAAGTTAGTCAATAAGTCATTATCTTTTTTTTCAATATGCTGCACTCTAATTTATCTCTTCTTTAATTGTATAATTTTGTGTGTACCTTATGTTGTTTTTGTAGCTTGTAATATACTGTGTTTATTTAATTTAGTATGTAAAGCGCAAAGAGAGTCATTTTGTCTAATGTGCGCTATATAAATATATCATAATTATTATTAAAATTGGAGTATTCACTAAACAACATTAAAAGTACATGTACCAAACAATGTTAACGCACTAACACATTGTTCAAACAACAGTACAACAGTAAGTCAGTAATCACAGAATGCAAACTACCCGGCTTGTAGTCAGCCCAAACAATATTCCAAAGCTATGCGAAACAACATGTATCACCTACAGCAATTCACTGCCTCATCAGCCTAGGTCGAATTCCGACTTACGAAAGGATGATCAATAAATCTACTGCCCCTTCACGCCTGGTCCCCTTCCGAAGGACGATCCACTGGTGTGTACATCAAATTTACAACCACTTCATGCCTGGTCCAACTCCGAGAGACAAATGGGTCGACTCACTCACATGACTTGACATGTGCAAATGCACAAACGACTCGACTACTATCAACAAGGCAACAACCTCACTGCATCTAAAAAACATGAAAACTGTCTGGCTAACATCACCTGGATTAACTCCGAAGGGTGAAAACTGTAACCACTATACCATTTGTCTGGTCAGACTCCGAAGGACAACATAGCACCAAGAAAAAACTCTGCTTGTCACACAAACTATTGGCAATATCACACTTGCACATGCACATCATCACCTAGTCAGACTCCGAAGGGCAAACTTAATGACAGATTGTCAACACCAACATCAAACTTGTATGGACAGACTCCGACTAACAATTTCAATGATTCACACATGCATATGCTCCTTGCAAATGCCCAAACAACTCCTAACAGCTATAAAATACCAGAATGGTAAAATTTCGTATGATTTTACCATACAGTCACCACGCTAACGGACTATGACCCTTGAGTCGCCACGTCGGACTTCCTGAAGTCGCCACCCAAACCACGGAAACACACTTCGCCACCCGCACGACGACCGACCTCACTACTACATACCGTAACACACGGCCACACACACTCCCGTACACACTCCATGTACTAACGTGTGTACCACGGCCCTAACGAGGAACGGGCTAAAAAATACCAGAAAGCAACAAACTAATCTGATAATGGCATTAACGCTAAGGAACGTACCTAAACACTCATTACTAGAGTAACCGAGAATACAACAAATCACATAACCAGTGACAATGTACGAACCTACATGACGCATCATTTAACGTTATCCCAACGACGACAAATTACAGCTACATGCTACATGCACACACGGCCAAATACAACCACTGCACTACATACCCAATGCATACAGCATGCGACATCATCGACCATGACTCGATCCTCCGGTGAAACGTTCACAAAACACGGCTCGCTGTCAGTTCATCTCCCGGACAAGCCCCCATATGTTAACAAATCGGCATCCAAACATCGGACTCAAACACAGGCAACCTCATCTTTCACCCAAAATACCTCTCAAAAGACCGAAAAATAACTAGAAGTCAGAGGCAGTGGAGACGAGATGTTGGTGTACAAGCATACTATTCAAGTAACGAACGCACATCGCGTATAACGAACACAAGTCTTTATCAAGACTCAGAAACGATACGAACTAGCTTTCATTCAGGCTTTCATCACATCAATGTACACACCTAAGTACCGAAAAATACGACCTTTGTTTTATCTACAGACTGATATATCAACAATATTTTTTTCTTTCAAAGATACCTTAACAACTGGCTCTGGATTATTCTATGTAAGATTTTCGTCACGGGACTAGTTTCAGAAAGCGACCTTTAATTTGATTGATTATTTTTCTTATTTTTCAATCTACTGGGAGAATACCAAGTTCAAGACAACTGCTACAATGCAAACGTGTACAGTGTTTTTTTTCTTCTTCATTTCGAAGTGGGGGGGGGGGGGGGCATGTAACTAATTATACCATATTGTTAAACTCATATAATCAATTTATATACCTTAGCCAAATAATCCCTTCCATCCAAATCCTTAAAAAACACCTGATTCCCAAATGTGTGTAATCGTTATAACATTGAATCTAAGCGTGCTATTTTCTGTTTCATGTTTTGAACGTAGAAAAATATAAAGAGAAGCCATTTTTAAACATGTATGTCGCTGTTTAAAGCATAAATTTTTGTTTTTATTCTAACAGACGGAACCAAAGATATTACCGATAAAGTGGATTGGCAAGGGTCTGATGGAGGCTTTTCGACCGGTGACATCGAGAATAAGCATCCGGTTAACTGCGTTGTATTTGTTTTCAAGTAAGACACATTACACGTTCATATTTTACACATACTTAGAATACTGGACACAAAAGTTGACCTATTTAGGTGACAATGCAATCACAATGTATGTAATCAAGGCAAAGGTATTAATATAAAAAACAACGATATTATGCCACCATTCTGATCAATTGAATGTTCCCTTGAATAATTTGCAGTATATTTGTTTTCGAAATTAATAGCCTTCTATAAGCCCTTCTGCATTTTATTATCTGAGAGTGTCGAGGCACACACTTTGATATACTAACGATCTGACAATAAAAGTTTCATGAGGGCAATTGGCTTATGATGATCAATTGAAAACATGAAAAGGATTTTAGTCTATTAGGCTCCAGTAACATTGTAACATTCCTCTAAATTCATTGTGAAATTTATTGGTCCTTTCCTCATGTTCCTTATTGTATCGGTATAATTACGTGTGTGTGTGTGTGTGTGTGTGTGTGTGTGTGTGTGTGTGTGTGTGCGTGTGTGTGTGTGGGGGGTGTGTTTTTGTGTGTGCACGTAGATTGGTAATGACGATTTATATGCGTGCTAACTGATTACATAACGTAACACTTTTTTTATTGTAGGGCTGGCATCACATATCACGTATCACGTTCACGATTTTTCGCTATTTCGTAAAAAAGGTGACTCTTATTTACGAAGTGTAGGCCCTACCTTTTGTCGTTTTCCACGAAAGTAGAACACGAATTGTCGCGTTTACCAAAACGTAACGTGATTGTATAATCAAGATTTTATTTCATTTTTCTAAATTGCAACACTCGTTTCTTAACCTAATAAGGCCGGGGGGGGGGGGGGTATAATGCCCCCCCCCCCCCCCCCCCCCCCCTCCGCGATTTCTTTTATTGCTCCAAAACGCGGTAAGATGAGGAGCGCTGCTTGGTGACTTTTTTTCTTTTGGGTCTTGCGCATATTTGAAAATAAAAATGTTGAAAATCAGACCTACCGTTACGAAGTCACGTGACCTTTTGTCTATGCATGTCAGCCCGAAAATCGCTCAATTTCGTGATTTGTGTACAAACCATATGGAAATATAAGTTTTCGTAAAGGAGGTACCATATCATTGGTTATTTGGTCTTGTTTACATTTTATATGTTTGTTTTGGGGTTCAAAATAGAAAACATAAGGAAGATCCTAGTTCTTCCAAATTTGTTTGGCGTATTATTATTCCAAATGCTCTAAAGAATATATGTAGTGAAAACCAGAGTTTAGTTCATGAAGAATATATGATTTATGGATAAATAAAAATTGTATGACCTTATTTGCATAAATTACCATACATATGCAAATTAATTAATTTTTCAAAAAATTAAAATTACCATTGTATTCTATACACTTCACTTATCATGCGTGCGACTTTCACGGCGATCGGCCGCTCCGCGGCCGAGATCTGAAGGGGGGGGGGGGGGGGGGGGGGGAGCATAATGCCCCCTCCCCCCCCGCCGTAGGAAGACCTCAAATAGCCCGGCCTTTTCAGGGTTAAATCAGACATACATTCACAAACAGGTTACAACTTTTGACGAAAATGCGAAAACCTTTTATCAATGAATTTCAATATTAAGTTTAATCATTTGTTTGTGCATAATTCAGAGTAATCTGAGACAATAATATACAATTCTGTCATTAGGTTAATTTAGTACAACCATACCATTTGCATCATTTATCTAGTTAGTAGAGTATTTCTAAAGACGTCTTATGAGTGGCGTGCGTATATTGTGTCAAATGTTGACTTCCAGCTGAACTGCTATAGAAAATTGTCAAGGCCGAGACCAGGACCGGTCACAAATGTGACCTTACCACCACAAAACGACCAATAAGTCGGGGAATATGATTATGCTGATTTTCACATGACATTACAATAACATTCATTACCTTTAAAATGGTATATAATTTGTCATATGCAGACAAATCAAAGCATCTGAAAAGATCTGAAAATAATCCAGTTTATGAATTATGTAGATTTACAAAATACTAGTATTTTGGCTCTTTCTGACACCGCCTAGTAAGCACAAAATCATAGCATTAAAAAAAAAAAAAAAACTTGTTTATAACTAGAATGCCAATTTACCGCGCGCAGGGCACGTGCTCAAATTACATTATTTGGAGCATTTTAAGCACATATCTTTACAAACAAATCATATAACACAGAGTAAGCCGAATTAACATCGTCATATCTACATACACATCCAAATTTGTGCTTGCTGAATCCTCATGAAACACTGCGACATTAAAATGTTTAAATGAGCGAGCAACTTTTATAAAAGTTACAACCTTATTCACAATAGGAGGATGATCAAATAAGACAAATATAGGAAAATGGTCAGATACATCAGTTTCTATAACACCTGAGTGAATAACAGAATTACTTATATTAGTATAACCATGATAAAAAAGAGATGAAGAGTGGTCTGTCACTTTTGTCGGCATTGTAATAATCTGCTGTATTCCTATACTTTCCATTGTGCTTAAATAATCATCTATTCGTATATTAAAATTTCTTTGTGATACATCTATATTAAAATCGCCTAACAAAATTATATCCGACCTTCCAACATTTCATTCTTCTAAGACACCTAATAGACCATTTTGAAACTTGACCAATGTCAGTATTTGGTTTACAATAAACAATACCAATAACAATTTTTACTATCACGTTAAATTATCTACAACCAGAGGCTTCCAGCATATCAAACAGAGTAATTTAATCTTGCATATTTTAATTTGTTTCTGAGGTATGCTCCAACTCCACCACCTCTTGCATCAGCCTCACAGCAGTTAACTTCAATGACATACTCAGTTAAAGTTAATGTATCAAAATTGTGAACGTTCCATACCTCTGACAGGGCAATCACATCAAATTTAGCGGCAAGGCTATATTCTCCGATGTTCCTAGTTAGAGACATAATACTAACATGAGTAACACGGCAAGGAAATGGAGCGTAACGTCGCTGTATTGGACATTGTCCATTTCGAGTTCAAAAAGATCATCCGGGCTCCGGCTCTTGCATCATCTTGCAGTTCGCAGACGATGTTTCCATACTGGGTCGTTTCATTCTTCACTGCATGACTCGACTCCTTCGCTCTCATCAAAAGAGAGAATCTGAGTGATGTGAGGCCTTCATTAATGAAGACCCCTCTCATACCATCATTCCGCTTCAATAGGAACCGTCCATCGTAGAAACGGTCTCGCTTCCTCAGCGAAACAAATCGGACGATGGCCTGC
>JBAMJV010012005.1:0-32087 GCA_037951105.1 Echinarachnius parma
GGGTATTTCACATTTGTGAAAATACCAATATAATTATAATATGTTATATTGGCATCTGACGATAACTGGTTTATTTATGTGATAATGTAGCCTGATGATTGTGGTTTGATTGGTCACTTTGTAGTTTTTCCCCTCTTTTAGGATCTTCATCATGCTAGCCTTGATAACGATTCTACTCCCTTCCTTTAGTACAATGTGAGAATATAAATGGACTTATACTTGCACTAGTAAGCTGTCATTTCTTTCCTGCTAGTGGTACTGTCAGTGTCATGTGTAAACAGTTTTTAAATTTTTTTATTTAGAAAAGTAGTTGTTAACATAACAAGGCGCCCTCCATACACCTCAAGTATCAACCATATTTTGATCAAAAATAGAATCATAGTAAATGTGATGCTTGGTAAATATAATTATACCAAATAGAGATCCCATCAAAAACAAATGTTTAGTGCATTTTCAAAAATGTGTAATGATTTATTCCTAATTTCTTGAATTATCGAATCAAAGTTGGTTCCTCACATATATCATGAATGATATATTGATGGATATTTCAGCCGTTTCTGAACCGATTTCGACCAAATAAAGTTTGTTCTATAATTAACATTACATGATAATTCTTAGATCTACACTTAGTTTTTCATCACCTCGCCCTCTATACATGTACCAATATTGACCTACCCCTAAAAATAAAAAGGTCTACCAAGTACAATTTTGTTGTTTTCCTTTTTTCCCTCACAATTTTCATCTGCCAGGGATTTCAGACTACCAACATGTTTTGTATTGTTCTTCGGGGTGCCCTTGAGACATTTGGATGGGTGGCTTGCTTTCATACACAAAATCCCACGGGACTTTATTTACGTGGACATGCTCCCGGACTATACAAAATACACGATACTTTAGTATATAATTTTACATTTTATTGTACATTATATATTGGTACATTCCATTGTATTAGTTTCACTAGCATTAGCTGCATCATTAGTACACTGAGTAATGGTAGCATGCAGTGGCCGCACACATGGTTTTTTTTTTTTCAAAGGGAAAGGAGAGGGGGTTATTTCGTCAGCCAAATTTCTTTGAGCGGGGGGAGGGGGGGGGGGGGGGTGGGGTGGGTTAGCTGTAGATATTTGGAGTGAATTAAAAACAGCCAAAACAGTATTTTTGGGGTACACCCCCCCCCCCCCCTACCCGCCCCCATGGGTACGCCTATGAATGGTACATTTTGTTTCATTCATTTCACATAATCTATACGACATCTTCGCCCTGAACCAGCTATTTTGCCATTAGTCTCTTCTCAATGACAATTTACGTTATTTTTTAAAACGCCAGCGGCAATTTACGTGAGCTTTCGTAGATTGCATATAGCAGGTCAACAAATTGTTGGGTCACGTTACCCTACACTTCGTAGATTTGGGTGACCTGTTTCACAAAAGGTACAGAACCTGAACGTGACGTGAACGTGACTGTTCGTAGATTTGGGTGACCTGTTTCACAAAAGGTACAGAACCTGAACGTGACGTGAACGTGACGTGAACGTGACTGTTCGTACCAAGCCTTTGTATCATGTAGCAAAGATTCCTAGCACGGTTTTATCATGTAGAAAAAATGTTCCCTTTCAAAGACAACCCAAAGTTGTGGCTGCGGTTAATACACGGGTGCAGTTTATACACCGGCAAATACAGTAGTTAGCTTACCCGATATGGCAAGTAACATTTCTGCTCAACTACGAGAGAAAATGTAACGTCTAATATGTAAATCTCATTTCGAAGTAAAGTGGGCAAGTACATTTTTGTATTCAGACAAGTAAAATTTTAAAATGTATCATTTTACTTGCCTGAAGGGGCTTAAGAAGTAGGCCTCTTATGGGACATTCTTTGATATGTTTCTATACAAAAGGCGGTCATATTTGTTGAAGAATTGATTTATCTTTCCTTTTTCAGTTGTTTTATATATGTGGAAGGATAAACTATACCGTGCGTCCCAAAAAAAACTATACACTTTTGAAATGGCTGCCGAATAAAAAATATATGATTCTGGGGGAAAAGTTTTATATGTATGGAAAGCTCATAAACTCAAATTTCATATGACACCAAAAAGTCCGACAATAATTCATGCTTGGGTGAGCACTGCTCACTTTTGTAAAGGGTATGAAAATTAGGTTGCGCAGGAATTAGCCTTGCAATTTGTGAGAGGTAAATCCTTTGGAGCTTACAAAATTGAGGGTGATATGATACATTCATGATCAATTGCGATCAGTTTGGGTTTGCTGAGTGAATTTCATGGTTTATTAAACCAAACTTTTATGCATGAGTGAACAGGAATTGCATTTTTTTATTGTAGCATTGTAACTTTCCCTGGTAGACTCAGTGGTGTGTTCATGGGAGTCAGGATGGGGTGATGGTACATGTAGTAATTTCCATGTTACAAACTGTTATTTTTTACATCTGTGACTTTGAATAAAAACCTTCACCCCACATTTCAGTTATTGTATAAGATTAGTTGAACATCTCATTGATTTACTTAATAACCAGATGGGGATTATGTAAATTGATTATTCAAATACGGTTTGTTGAAAAAAGGAATGTCACAGATGTTGGCTACTTATTCTTCAGGTTACCCATTGACCTGAAGAATAAGTAATGAGTAAAATGACTGGTTGGTTGGTTGATAGATTGAGTGATTGACTGAGTTATTGATTAATTATGATTGATTTATTGAATGATTAAATTGATTGAAATAGCTGAATGGTGATTGAATGCTTGATTGATTAGTTGATTGACCGATTGACTGATACACTGTTGATTAAGTGATTGATAGCTGAATGTTGATTGTCTAATGAATTGTCAATATATGCACAAGCACACCCAGGCAGAGAGAGAGAGATAGAGAGAGAAAGAGAGGGGGGGGGGGGGGGGGGGGGAGGGGCATACATGTCCTCTTGACCCTTATCCCATCTACCCAACAAAGTCCTACCCTACATTTCACCTCCCCTGCACCATGTACCATCACCCCGTCCTGACTCCCATGAACACACTACTGAGTCTACCATGGAAAGTTACATTGCTATAATAACAAATGCAATTCCTCTTCACTCATGCATAAAATGTTAATCCCATGAACCACAAATTTCACTCAGCAAACCCAAATTCATCACAATTGATCATAAATTGGTCATATCATCCTCAATTCCGTAAGCTCCAAAGGATTTACCTCTCACAAATTGGAAGGCTAATTCCTGCGCAACCTAATTTTCATACCCTTTACAAAAGTGAGCAGTGCTCACCCAAGCATGAATTATTTTCGGACTTTTTGGTGTCATATGAAAGTTGAGTTTATAAGCTTTCCATACATTTACAACTTTTCCCCCAGAATCATATATTTTTTATTCGGCAGCCATTTCAAAAGTGTATAGTTTTTTTGGGGACGCACGGTATAAAGAGAAATTGATAACTTTCTCCACTTATTAAACCATTTAATGTGACTTCACAATGTTAAAAGTTTTCAATGTAAAAATAAAAGTATAAGGTGATTCATATAAAGGGACTGTTAAAACAATATTATTTTGTTCATTTCTATGCCTGTGTTTTTTTGTTGGTGCTATTGTGGTTCCTATCGAAGGTCTGAAGTATATAGCCTAGGGGAAACCCCAAATTGGCACTCTGGCAAAATCAAGTTAAACCTATATTCTGGAAATATCTATGCCCATGTTGGTTTCCAATTTACTAAGTTCTGCATTCATGGTACAGTCAAAACTGTCTACAGCAGCCAACCTGCATAAAATGTATTTACTTGTACACAGTTTGACTGCACCTGTGACCACTTTTCTTGTTTCCTTTAGGTGGTCACTACACAGGTTTGACTGTACAATGTTACTGAACCTGTCTATAAAGGTCACACTTATAAAGTGGCCAGTTTTCTTATTTCCCTTTAAGTAGTCACTACACAGGTTTGACTGTACAATGTTACTGAACCTGTCTATAAAGGTCAACTGTCTGAAGTGACCACTTTTCTTGTTTCCTTTAGGTGGTCACTACACAGGTTTGACTGCACAATGTTACTGAATCTGACTATAAAGGTCACACTTATAAAGTGGTCAGTTTTCTTCTTTCCCGTAAGTAGTCACTACACAGGTTTGATGGTACAATGTTACTGAACCTGTCTATAAAGGTCACCCAACTTAAGTGGCCACTTTTCTTGTTTCCCTTAGAAATTCAATACAGATGTTTGCTGAAACAATGTTACTAAACCTGTATATAAAGGTCAACTGTCTGAAGTGACCACTTTTCTTATTTCCCTTAGATATCACTGCACAGGTTTGACTGCACACTGTTACTGAACCTGTCTATAAAGGTCACCCAACTAAAGTGACCACTTTTCTTATTTCCCTTAGATATCACTACACAGGTTTGGCTGCACAATGTTACTGAACCTGTCTATAAAGGTCACACTTATAAAGTGGCCAGTTTTCTTATTTCCCTTAAGTAGTCACTACACAGGTTTGATGGTACAATGTTACTGAACCTGTCTATAAAGGTCACCCAACTAAAGTGGCCACTTTTCTTGTTTCCCTTAGAAATTCAATACAGATGTTTGCCGTAACAATGTTACTGAACCTGTATATAAAGGTCAACTGTCTGAAGTGACCACTTTTCTTGTTTCCTTCAGGTGGTCACTATACAGATTTGACTTAATAATGTTACTGAACATGTCTATAAAGTATAAAGGTCACCAAACTAAAGTAGCCACTTTTCTTGTTTCCTTGAGAAATTTACTACAGAGGTTTGACTTAATAATGCTACTGAACCTTTCTATAAAGGTCAACTGTATAAAGTGACCACTTTTCCTGTTCCGTCAGGTGGTCACTACACATGTTTGACAGTATCAAGTACAGACGGGGAGATCCCAATCCAAAACTCTGAAAATATCCTTTAAAGTTATACTTTCGAAGAAGAAAAAAAACATCCTTCCTTGTTCCTGTTCGCTAAGACTGGTCTCGGGCTGATTTAAGCTCTTAACATGCCAAAAACTATAATTACATCCCATGTGAAATGTGGTAGAGATAGGAACTATAGGCATGGTGCACGTAGCACTTAATTATGCAAATAGGAACATCTCGTCTAAATGTAATTTTCCCAAATATCTTGAGGCCTTTTTAGGGGATTTCTTATTTAAAACCCCTGCAAATCTGGGACGATTTACAAGCATATAAATAGGCCTACCACTTTCACCTAATGCACACATCAATCCTAGCCTTCCATCTAGTCCGACAAGATAAGTGGAGAAAGTCTGACTCTGAGAACTTGTGAAGAAGAGAAATCAAACCAGCATCTGATAGCTGATCAAGGTCAGTATTAAAATTCGTTATTCATTCATTCATTCATTCAGTGGCACCTCATTAAAACGAGGTCCTTGCAATTGGAACCATGGGGGTGTTTCACAAAGATCCTAAGTTGAAATTAAAGTTGGACTTAAAGAAGTATGGAAAGCCATTAGTTTCTTTGAAAAATTGTTTTAAAAGTCCTTTTTCAAAGGCATAAAATGTTGATTTAAATCATTAATATTTTCTATTATCAAGGAGATTCCATGTTTTTGATGTAAAATTTTATGACAGTCTAAAATACTTGCACTCTTGGTTTTGAATATAGTTTATTCTACGGCTACACATGGCTTTCCATAATAGATAAGTCCAACTTAGAGTTAAAGGTATAGTGAAATCTCGGCTTTGATTCAGGTTTATCGCTTTAAAGGGCAATGCAACTCAAGAATAGAGTTTATCCTACTTTATACATCGTAATATGCCTGTTTATTATATGTAACATTACTCCGACTCAAATTTCTGCTTTGGAAGAAATATGTGAAAACTCTGTCGGGTA
This sequence comes from Echinarachnius parma, assembly GCA_037951105.1. Lineage (NCBI taxonomy): Eukaryota > Metazoa > Echinodermata > Echinoidea > Clypeasteroida > Echinarachniidae > Echinarachnius > Echinarachnius parma. Next base: position 5,871 of record JBAMJV010012005.1, read on the forward strand.
TACCACTATTCACGCGAACACTGGAGGCCGCCATTATTAGGTTTGTGCGGACTACGATCAATGATATGCACTAATGCATTTCAATAGCACATATTCAAACCATTGTCTGAATACTTGTAGATGCTTTGAAATCAGTGAAAAGCTTTTTGTTCGGCCGGCCTAAGCACATACGTCAGAGTTTGCAAAGCATGTCGGGTAATTACAAGAACATGGCCGCTCCCATCATCTTTTGCCGCCGTAAGAATTAGTAAAATGTGGGTATGTTCACGTAAGGATTTCATGGGATCCAGGAGGCCAAAATTGCCAAGTTATGTATCAAATCAAATGTCTGTTCACCCTCTAAACGATCATAATAACCGAAAGCCATAGTTTCATTGCCCTTTAAATATGTGCCTATATTGATATACCACACTCTTTTTTTTTTCAAAGAAATCATTAAGTTGGGCAAAAAAAAGTAAATGTCATGCAACCTTTTTGCTAGTTTTCGCATCGGCGTTCCATGCTGCTAAAAAGTTATTTATAGCGGAGTGGGAATGTGCCCACGTGCAACCCGAATCATGACATCACAAGCAGACCGCAACACGGAGGAACGTGCATGGTTTACATGCAGAGCCTATGACTTGCTAGTAAAACAAACTCGTTTTTGAAAATTCTTAAGAAATGAATTATAGCAGCTTGCAGCAACACATCTGAGTGTATATCGACCATGATATAAACTTTAACAAATGTTTGCAAATATTGAAAAAAATCGAAATAATATCTCTCTGTCAACGTGAGTATTACACTCAGCGTGTACGTCTATGACCGAGCTATACTGCGATTGCCTGCATGTGACGTCACAAAGATTACGTCATTTTCTTCGCCCGGACTCAATTTTTTTACGGAGATTACTAAAGTGAATTTAAAAGTTGATTTGTTTTATTTTACTGGGTTTTCCGACGCGGAAAATATGTTTTTATTAGTAATCTTCATGAAAATCTACCTGAGATACAGTAAAACACAATTTTTAGGTAGTTTTCTTGTCAGCCATCCTTTAAGTTCAACTTAGGATCTTTGTGAAACACCCCCATGACAATTATCTTGTTATATTAAAGAAGGTATTGGGGGAATTGTTATATCAGGGCTCTTTATCATGATGTTACACTGTATGACTTAGTTGTAATCATTCTTTATTCGCATTGAATTGATATAAAAGATATACACAAATTACGAAATCAATTGGTCTAAGCCATTTCCTACGGTAGGAAGTATAACCAAGGAGGTACTGATAACAGTTTTGTTTTTATCACAACTGACTGTAGTGCTCTAGCTGCTATGAGCAGGTGCTGTGTATAATACAAGTGAGTTATAATACCTATATAATAATGGTATGGAATAAGTTAAACTACCCTGTTTCGCTGTATAAGGCTCTCCACTAACTGAGTAAATTCCACTTCGAGTACCCGGTTACAATTACATTTGTACATGTAAAGACAAAATGCAAATGTGGTATGGAATAAGTCAGTATAATAAACAAGTTTTAAAAAAGCTGTTTCGCCTTATAAGGCGCTCTTCAGTAACTTGAGTAAATTTCACTTAGAGTGCGGCAGTTACAAGCACTTTGTACATCTAAAGACCAAAAATGCAAAATAGAGAAGGGGGATGTATAAAGGAGATATAAAAAGTAGGGGATATGATAAGAATATATATATAGCAAATATGATAGCATTCAAATAATACTCGCTAAAAGACCGAAGCTCAATGTAAGCCATAATACTGGGATCAAATCTGTTACATTTAGGTATTATAATTCTTCAAACGTTGAAATATAATTATAGTACTTCTATTTTATTATGCTCATTACATTTATAAGAAAATAATAGGAACATCGTGCAGGCTATACCTCTATTCTTTATCCATTCGGGTGAGCCTGGTTAATTAGCATATACTGGTTGTACCTGCTCTGCCTCTGGCTCTGGTATGTTTTTGATTTTCTTTATTGGTACTAGCAATAGCTCCTCCCAAAATAATGTAGTTGAAAACAAAAACATAGGTATTTGTCCTTTGAAACGTATAAAGTACATGTTGTATATATATAGTAGGCTATACCAGTGAAACCTCATTGTAACGAGCATATTGGGCCTATTGAAATGACTTTGTTATATCAGATATCTCGCTGTGTAACAGGGCGTAACAACAATGAAATCATGTAACATTGACCTATAGACCTGCATAGTCCTATACAGGGTGGCCCAGAAATAACGGAACGGGGTACTTGCCATTATAAAGAAACATACAGACTAGGTTCACTGGATAGATTATCTTTTCAAAGGAAATTTGATACCAACAACAGTAATTTTGGTCGAGTAGTTTTTGTTTTAGGGCGTCTTAAGTGACACCATGTCAGGGTCAACTTTTTGTCAATTTCTAGAAAGTCGGCGCCTAATAAATAACAATTCATGCCCGTCATAGCATCAAGGAGTGATCAATGCGAATGTCCATGTGCATTCATGCCCCTTCGCATAGTCGACATCGGTTTTACGGCTGAATGCACATGGACAAAATAATTCGTATTGATCGCTACTTGGTGCTATGGCGGGCATGAATGGATATTTATCAGGCACCGACTTTCTAGAAATTAACAAAAATTTGACCCTGACATGGTGTCACTTAAGACGCCCTAAATAAAAAAAAATACTCGACCCAAATTAATGTTCTTGGTATAAAATTTCTTTTAAAAAGATGATCTATCCAGTGAACCTAGTCTGTACGTTTCTTCATAATGGCAAATACCCCGTTTCGTTATTTCTGGGCCACCCTGTATAGTATAGACTTGTGAAATAACCTCACGATATCAGGTACCTCGTTATAACAATGCTCGTTGTAAAGAGGTTCCACTGTAGGATATCATGTATCATAAGTTTTGAAAAGAGTTATATTAATGTTGGCACATAAGGCAGCGCCTGTCTCTGATTCATTAGCCCTAGGGCACCTTTCCCTTCTCCATTCTATGAATGCCGACCGCCTGGCTAGAAGGCAGAAGGTATATTGTTTCATATTACTTTTACAATCTTATGCTTTTATTCTCTTCAATCTCTCCCACATCTGTAGCCTTACATCATAGCCGTTCTGTATCAAGCAAGATGGCACGAAACATTGCGTTGGTGGTGGTTTTCTCAGTAGCGCTGCTGTGCGCTTTGTCCATCGAGTGTGGTCAAGCGTGTACCAGCGGCGGCGGTGGCGGCAGTGGCCGCCGAGGCCGACCTGGCTGGATTGCAATGAAGCCGAACCCAGGACAAGGCCCGGATATCGGCATTAACCAGAACGACAACAGTCGGTAAGGAGATATAATAATGCAAATTTGTTTTTGTATATGTGCACTTCAATAGGGAGATAATTATATTATTGTTGTTTGCAAGCTCCAACATTTTACTAGGTTTAGGGTTTGGGTTGGATTATGGTTTAAATTCTAACCAGAGTTTAGAAAAATCATCAGAGACCAACAAGCAAAGAATAACACTGGCTTATATGTTTCAGTACCGTAATTTGATATAAAATATATCAAATGTTTGCAAGTGCGTCGATCCTATACACTCGTACGTTAGGCTGGAATACTCTCTAGGGAGTGGAAATGTGCACTCAATGTGCGGGAATGATTGCAGTGTGTATCCGTTGACCGGGGTAATAATTATCGTGCAAAGCGCTATGATCCCCACAGGAATAGCGCAATATAAATAACCGTTATTATAATTGCTATGAGTTTTGACCATATACCTCATGAAAGCAGATTTAAAGTTGTTATTTTGTCTATCTCTACTTCCTTTGAAGGCATGTATTTGTGAGAGATACACATAACGGGGCGATTGCTGATAGGGACAATGCCGTGGTCGATGAATAGGTCAACGCGACGGCGCTGCATGCTTCGTTCCAAGAACGGACTCAAAACTATGTGGAGGAGATCATCTAGACATATATAGTAACAAATAGTTTTACTACATCCCCGCAGTGTTGTCATTCTTTTAACCCCTTGCCTACAAGAACCGGGTGGGTTATGTACAGAGTCTATGGGGATTTAAGAAACTCGTAGTGAACAGGTTAAAAGTATAAGAATATTAAATCTTTGAAACTTGAAAGCATGTCATATACACTCTGTCCTAATATGTCTGACCTTTAAAGGGAAAGTTGAGTTTTGGTAGAGAGGGCGCTAGACTACTTAATTGGTTTGTGAGGTAATGAAAAACTGAGTGTAAAATTTGAAAGAGCATAATATTTAAACGGGAGTCGTATACAGCCTAGCTTTCGATCCTAGCAGAATCTTTGTCAGGGCACAAATGACAGTTACTACAGAAAAAACACAGAATATATACCAACATAAACACATGTATGGAAGGGGGGCTGGAAAGAGGAAAGGAGGCGGAGACACAAAACAATGATAATACAAAACAATTTAATATTTAAACAATAAAATCATCTTTGTTTGATCAAAATCGGTTCAGAAACGGCTGAAATATCCATAAATATAACAATTTGTAATAAACCCGGGGCCCCGGGTTTATTAGAGAATTTTGAACCAGCCGTTAAAAATTCCAAAAAATGCTTCCTCTTTTCAAAAAAGTTACAAAATAGGTATTTAAATAGTTGTTGGTTATTTCTCTATCTAATCACTATTTCAACAAAGCATCACATGCACAATATTTTATTCAAAATGGTTGAAACCGATGAGTGTTTAGAGAGCGCCCTCTTACGTTTTAACGGCTCTTTTTGAATGATAACATGATCTTTACTACGTCATTTGTAATTTTGTGTTCCTTTCTATTTATAACTATTAGTTCGTAATGTAATGATGCAGGTTTTGGTTACTAAAATTCAGTTTCACTAAAACTGTACTCTCCTTACCAGAACTCAACTATCCCTTTAAAGATAATGTGAAGTTCTGCTAATTAGCCATGATATCAGGAAAAACAAAAAGCCACTGGCGATGTCCCCATGATAGGAGCTTGTCAGAAAGTGGCATGTATGAAATAATTAAGTACAATTAATTTATTTCTGTGAATCATACTAATTTGTGTGTAATGTATAAAATGCATAAAACGTATACTTTTGTAAAATTTCTGTAATAGATCAAATGTATTTGGATACACAAAACATTGCCGATATCTGCCACTGAAGTCTGGTATATATCCAGCAGGGTAGGAAATATATGGGGGCTGGTGGCGAATTTGCCCCCTGATTTTCAAAAAGCCCCCTGAAATTGGTAGGTAGCCCCTAAAATATGTGAACAATTTCTGGATATCCATCAGCTTGGAAAATCAGCCCCCTAAAAAATGAAATTTATTCCTGCATTGATATCCAGCTTACTTTACAGGTGGCAAAAAAATGTATGTGTACGTTTTTACAAAGAAATTGCAATGTATAAATTAAGTTTCAGAGCTAGCATAATATCATTGAATTATAAGCAATGAATGACTCGAGTATTAGTTTGAACCTGAACATGAAAGTGAAGAAATTAATTAATATATTCTATCATTGACACCAGCATACAATGCAATATGAATATGACAGCATATATTTGTTAATAATCAGGGTTTTTTTTGTTCCTTCCGTCTTATAGCCATTTGAAAGTATGATTTTAGGACTATCGAATATGCAGATTGGATAAATTTACATTTTGTAGTAATTATAAATAACATACTAGTGCATGTACAAAATTATGTTATATTGTGGATAACCATGATGCCATTTCCTTGCCATAATTTTGAATATGTTTGTGAAGTAATAAATAAATTGTATTTATGTAAAAACTATTTCACTGAACAGAGTATTTCCTTACAAGTCGCAAAAGGGATGAAAGAAAATAGCAATTAATTAACATGTTGATTTGATGGATTCCCATCACGTGATAGAAACCATAATTTAGAAATGACGTGAAATAATGAAATTATTGGACAATACAATAATATCAGTCCTACAAAATGATTTCCAGTAGTATTAGTATAATCAAATTCTATGTATGTGTGTGTGTGTGTGTGTGTGTGTGTGTGCATATGCTTGTTTTTGTGTAATTTTGTGTGCCCCCCAACAATTTTGCGTGCCCCCCCTCCAATCAGTCCGACCACGCTACGCCACTGTATATATAGTAACAAATAGTTTTACTACATCCCCGCAATGTTGTCATTCTTTTAACCCCTTGCCTACGGGAACTGGGTGGGTTATGTACAAAGTCTATGGGGATTTCAGAAACTTGTAGGGAACAGGTTAAAAGTAAGAATATTCAATCTTTGAAAGCATGTCATATAAACTCTGTCCTAATATGTGTAACCTTTAAAGATAATGTGAAGTTCTGCTAACTAATTAGCCATGATAATCAAGAAAAACAAAAAGCCAGAAGCGATGTCCCCAAAGACCCCATGTATAGGAGCTTGTCAGAATGTGGCATGTATGAAATAATCAAGTACAAATAAGTTATTTCTGTGAATCATACTAATTTGTATGTAATGTATAAAATGCACTATCATATGATACATAAAACGTATACTTTTGTAAAATTTCTGTAATAGATCAAATGTATTTGGATACACAAAACATTGCCGATATCTGCCACTGAAGTCTGGTATATATCCAGCAGGGTAGGAAATATATGGGGGCTGGGGGCGAATTTGCCCCCTGATTTTCAAAAAGCCCCCTGAAATTGGTAGGTAGCCCCTAAAATATGTGAACAATTTCTGGATATCCATCAGCTTGGAAAATCAGCCCCCTAAAAAATGAAATTTATTCCTGCATTGATATCCAGCTTACTTTACAGGTGGCAAAAAAATGTATGTGTACGTTTTTACAAAGAAATTGCAATGTATAAATTAAGTTTCAGAGCTAGCATAATATCACTGAATTATAAGCAATGAATGACTCGAGTATTAGTTTGAACCTGAACATGAAAGTGAAGAAATTAATTAATATATTCTATCATTGACACCAGCATACAATGCAATATGACAGCATATATTTGTTAATATTCAGGTTTTTTTTTGTTCCTTCCGTCTTATAGCCATTTGAAAGTATGATTTTAGGACTATCGAATATGCAGATTGGATAAATTTACATTTTGTAGTAATTATAAATAACATACTAGTGCATGTACAATATTATGTTATATTGTGGATAACCACGATGCCATTTCCTTGCCATAATTTTGAATATGTTTGTGAAGTAATAAATAAATTGTATTTATGTAAAAACTATTTCACTGAACAGAGTATTTCCTTACAAGTCGCAAAAGGGATGAAAGAAAATAGCAATTAATTAACATGTTGATTTGATGGATTCCCATCACGTGATAGAAACCATAATTTAGAAATGACGTGAAATAATGAAATTATTGGACAATACAATAATATCAGTCCTACAAAATGATTTCCAGTAGTATTAGTATAATCAAATTCTATGTATGTGTGTGTGTGTGTGTGTGTGTGTGTGTGTGCATATGCTTGTTTTTGTGTAATTGCTTGTGTGTCTGTTTGCACAGACACAATTTCACACTAATTGTTTAGGCATGTATGTGCTTGTGTAAGTTGTGTTTGTTTGTGTGTGTGTGTGTTTGTGTGTGTGAGGGCGAATAACAAGTGTGTGAGGTGAATTTTGAATGAAGACTAATTGTTAGCGACAATATTTTCAGTTTCTTGTAAGCTACTTTCAGATAACCACAATACTTCAAAAAGCCTACAATATGGAGACTTAATATAAATAAAATATGAAATATATAATATGAAAGACACTTTATTCATCATGGATGAAGATATATTCACATAATATGGACGGAAGGTTATGGTGTGTCCCATTGCCTACAATGTACTGCATTTCCTATTTTTTCCTATTGATTGAACTATTATGTATGACTTAGCCACACATGCCTCAGAGACATCTTTGGCTGAATGTACATTATATACATAGTATGAAACAAGTACCGTATATGAACTATTTTCATTTTCACTGTTAGATATTTGCTCTTCAGAGTCCTGCCCATCGCACACTATATATACAATCAGATTTAAAATTCAATGAAGATCTGTCCATCTCAACTTAAGTAAGGCGTTTGTCATTAAAGGCCCGGGTCACATATCACTGGATAGCGTAACGAATGCCCTAAAGAGAGTGAAATGTTTAATCTGTGTGTCTCCGTTCGCATGCGTTTCTCGTCCGTTCCTTGTCGGGCGATAAACGTTGCTCTATCTGGTGGAATGTTTTGTGCATGAAGCAATGGAGACGAATTTCAACACCGGATAATTTGATTTTGCAAATGTTCTATTCGTCAGGCATCCGTGTACGCTATCCGTTGATATGTGACCGTGCTTTAGGCGTGTAGTATAGTTTAGATCCTTAATTAATCGTTTGTCGGATTGGATCGAATCGTGTAGTTTAGGGTGTGCTTGCACGTAGGATCAGGTAGAAACTTCTGTTACCATGTATGTAACCTTCATAACACTGCACACAAAGTTTATCCATGCAATGATCCTTTTTTTATCGCAGAATTAACTATTTTCCACGAGAAAATTAAGGTCTCCTTGCTCTGTCCAGTGATTGCCTTTGCTTTGTCCAACTTTGTCCAAATAATTTTTCCTGCAAGATACTTGAGGGTCATCAGATGTTGGCAAATTAATAGTCTATGGTCATCCATTGAGTGACCACTGTGTTTGCCTTTGCAGTATCCAACTTGAAGTTGTGAAACCTTTGTCAGTTTGTACCGCAGAATGATTTTTTTCTTCCAACAAACAAAGTGAGGGTCATCAGAAGTTGACTAATTAAGTCATAGTCCCTGCTGGTCAATTGTCAATCAAGGTCTCTTTCACACTGTCCAACTGAAGTCACACAACCTTTTTTGTTAAAGTTTGTATCTCAGAATTCCCTGGTCGTTTGGAGCGCGACTCCTTCGCACTGTCCAACTTGTACCACAGAATTTTTTTTTCTTTCCACAAGAAATTTGAGGGTCATCAAAAGTTGACAAAGTCATAATCCCTGGACATCCTGAGGGTGACGGTCAGTGTCTCCTTGTCTCCGTCCCACTGCGCCCGGCCATTCTTGCTGTCCACAGGGTGGGGAAGGTGGAGTCCAAGTTTACTGAAATTGCAAAAATAATTAAATACAGTCAAACATGAGAAAAAAGCTAATGACCACTAGCTTCGGTGAGGTGGCCTTTAAAGTTGTCTTCTTGTCTTTGTCCCACTGCGCTCGGACAATCTTGCTGTCCAAATTATTAGGAAGGAGGAGTCCAAGTTTGCTGAAATTTAAAAAATAATTAATTACGGTAAAATATGAGAAAAAAGTGACCTGCACTTCGGGTATGGTGGCCTTTTTAAACAAGTTGTCTTCTTGTCTACATCCCACTGTGCCCAGCCGCTCTTGCATCCAAGTTTGCTGAAAATAAAAAATGCATAAATAGTGAAAAATACATGTTCATAATAACCGCACAAGGTAGAGAAAAAAAAGTGACCACTTCAGTGTGGTGGCTTTTACAAACAAGTTATCCCACTGCGCCCGGCCATTCTTGCTGTCTACAGGATGGGGAAGATGGGAGTCCAAGTTTGCTGGAAATGGAAATGTAATATAATATACATGAATCAGGGTTAGCATGGTTAAAATTGAGATCCAAATCACAAAAATTATGTTTTATATCATTGACTGGAATGAAAAATAAAAGATAGGATTTTAATAAATGATTGGATTTTGATGGCATTCCAATTTCCTGATAATAAACTTTTTTCCAATGAAAGATTAAGAACAAATTACAGTAAAAAGATATTGAAATAAAATATAAAATATCTCTTGGATGTTGAAAATAAGTGGGGGTCCCATATATGAATATAAACATTCATAGTTGTAGGTAAAAAGCCAATAATAATATAATAATAAGAAGAAAAATAATATTTATAATACTAGTAACAATAACAAATAAACAATACTATTCATAACCGACAACCCAAAGATAACCTACTGCTTAGGTGTCCGACAGTCCAGGAACTTGTCCTTCACGTCCAGCTCCACGTCTTTGTACTGGACACCTGGTAGCTGGATCTTGACCTGAGGAAGAAAAATAGAGAAATATAAAAATTATATTATGTTACAAAGCTGTTAGTTAGCTTCAAACAAAGTTCCAACATAAAAAGCTTTTGATGAACTTTAAAAAAAAAAACGATAAATGCCCTGAATGTGTGTCTAGATTGGAAAATAAATGAGACACTAAATTTTATTATTGTTTTTAACAATTAAATGAAATTAAGCAAAGATAATTTGGCTTAATAGCTATTTTTGATAGCTTCCGACTAGCACGAGCATTGAAAACGGTTTTCAGGATGGACAGCCATCACATGAGCTTTCTAGCTCAGCTGGTTGGTAGAACACAGTCTAGCCATCCAGAGATCTCAGGTTTCATTCTCTGGGATAGGAGCCTAATTTTCAGAGCTTATTTTAATTTACATATTTATGGTTAGTTTTCTGTATGTGTAACTTTAAAAAATGCAATAAATGAGATTTCGCTCTTACCACCAGGTCTTCACATGATGCTGTGGCGTTGGTTTTCCGTCCCATCTGCAGGAACATGTCTTCTGTGCACACAGCTTGCTTGAAGATGATGTCGTATCTATAAAACAAAAGCATGCACATCATACAAAGACTTATTATGCTGTCTACCACCAATAGCATACGTCATCATCACATAATACTTCGACTGAAACAACATAATAGTTGAACATTTATTATCAATTGAATTTATGCACATAATATACAAACGTTTATCTCATTTATTAATATGCTATACATTTACTTTGTTTTCATTGTGGCGAACTCAGCAAGTCCTAAATCAAGATACCTCAATCTGGTGCCCCATAACAAAGTCAAACATTATTAATAAGCCTACCCACATCTATGATGTAAATGGTAATTCTAGCCTTTTAAACGCAATATGCAATATCCTGGCTGTTTGGTACATAGACAATGCATGTGTTGGCAGTCGATGATCAATCACCAACCATGCGTTGTCTATGTATTGCGTACAGCACACAATGGAATTGTAATGTATGTATGAGTGTGCTTACTCTGGTTGTGGACGAGGGTCATAGATGTCCTCAAACTCTGATCCCTCTGGCACTGCATCGGCATCCCAAATGTCCTTGGTATCTCTAACAGATTTCTCAGCTTTGAACACAAATTTGAAAAGCAGAAAAGCAGAAAATACAGAATTAACCATTTTTAAATTTTTTTATCACATTTATAACATTCCATTGTGAAATTTAAACAGAGCAAAATCCCAAATATCCTTACAATCTCTGATGGATTAAGGATTTCTCTGCTGTATAGCATGGAAGTGTTTGAGAACAGTTTGCACATGCTACAAAAAGAATTCACAGGGCTGAAAAATAATACTGTATGTGAAACATTCTGTTGTGAAAATTTGCTTTAATAAAGTACAGGTCTGCAATTCACTACACAACTATTGTAACACAAATTATGTTATAATATCAAATCACTTTGTCATTCACTTTGCCTGTTTATTATGCATTTCTGGTAAGTATCTGTTTGTTTAAATACAAATCAAATTGACAAATGTTCCCCCATTATAACAAGTAAGTGTAATGAAATTTTAAAAAATGAAACTGGGTGACCATGATCCAGAGCAAACTAAAATGCAGAATTAACTGTAATACTTTAATTAATATGCTTAGTCAATAAAGTGTACCTTTGGTAGCTGGTTCCTTCTTCACTGGTCCTATGGAACCTGGTCCAATAGCTGCTGGTCCAGCTGATAGCTGAAAATAGTAGAATGAAAGGGATCAAGGTAATAACTTTGTCTGAATCGACCAAACTCGCCTGTATTCAAATAATTAAGTTAATTTGAACCAAACACCTGAGTGGCTTCGTCGCTCACATCCACATTTTAGTATGATCAAAGAAGGATCCACTTGGCCATGGGTCACATTGTGTAAAATTGTAGTTAAATATTTATATTAGGCCTGTAGTAAGTCGGTTATTGGGAAAACCGGTTAACCGACGGCAAAAACCGGTTAACCGAACGGGTAACCGAAAAAAATAAAATAAATAAAAACAAATTGCATTGTTCGTAACTCCTTCCCCATGAATTAATTGAGTACAAAGGGCCGAGAGAGTGGCTTGCCAATGACCTGAATTTGGATCTGTCTTCAATCACACGGTCCCCGTGGCCTAGTGGTTAAGGCGTCAGCGTTCCAAGCTGAAGACCCGGGTTCGAGTCCTGGCGGAGACCAATTTTTCGACCAGTGCCTTTTTTCATTTGGAGGATTAAAGGGAGGAACAATGCTTATTAAGCTACGCCTATAATTATTCTTCCTTCTCAATCATTTATGATTATTTCTTGCATTAATTATATATATATATATTTTTTTTTTTTCCCCTTTTTCTCGGATATACATGTACCATCCGATATCTGTCCGTTTTTTCAATTGGAATCAGCAGGGCAGTGCCATGTTAGTCTACAAACCGCTGTCACGATGAAAGCCTTCAGATATCTCATCACAACTGATTCTTCTAAATTTGGCTCAGGTCTAATCTATTCATTAATCCTCTTACCATTTGTTTATTTGTTTTGTTTATTTGTGATACATGTAAAATACCTTTACTTTAGCAATAGATTGGCAGGGTTCAACGTGCCATTTTCTGACCGAATCTATAGAATGGGGATGGGGAAAAAAAAAAAAAAAAAAAAAAAAGTTTTTTTTGTTTTTTTCGGTTAACCGAAACCATGAAAATGAAAACGTTTTTGCCAATGCCGGTCGGTTAACCATCGTGTATCCGTTTCACTACAGGCCTAATTTATATTGTTTCATTGTTTAATGAACAATGTTTTTTAAATTTTGTATAATTATTACAATTGATTATTGCAATGTGAGATATGTCTCAAACTTACAGATTATATGAAGAAGAAAAAGGAGGAGAATTAATAATAATGTAGTATAATTTATAAGTGTAACGCGCATATATATCACAGATCTATGTTTCCATGCGCTGTCAGAAATTGAAAATAAAATCAGCATACTATATGGCGTAGTAACTTTAATAACAGAGTAAAAGGAGGAGGAAGATCGGAGGAAGAGAAGGAGAAGAAGAAATGTAAATTATTTACCTGCAAATCTTCCTCATCACTCTCCACATCCTTATCATCTCTTAGAAGGCCCGCTAGCGCTGTAATGCTCGTCCCAGTAAAATCCATTGTTTAGCTTTGCTTGAAATTATCCAAGAGGTAAGACTACTTCAAGCTTCAGCTTCAGGCACAAGGTGTGTCCTTTTTTATGATAATATGTGTGTTGAATATTCTCTGTAGGCCTCCTGGCCTTGCTCTGTAAAGTTCTGTAATAAAGAGCAACAACAATGTAAGCGTTAAAAACTAGTTCAGAAAAAAACATAATTTGTATAACGTAGACATTGAACATTCAAACATTTTTGCTTAATTGTTATAATAACAAACTTAGGCATGTATGCATATATACATTCCAACTATTTGTTGCCAATGGAAAAGAGCCAATTACTGAAATTAGGTCATTTAATTATTCTTATCTACATTTTCCATGATACAGCGCATAGTTGATTGGGCTCCAATGGGCCACAAATTTGTTGGGAAAAAAACAGTAAATTATGTACAATTTACATCAGCAATGCCATTGCCCACTAACTACAATATTTAGTTAGTACATTTTTAGTATTACTATTATCATACATCAGGTGCCAAAGTGTTATATTCCCACTTTTCCCCCCATCAGAACGGCTTTTATTTTGTACAGTTTTACCCCCTTTTATTATTTGGCACTTACTATGCCACTTGCCCTTTATCATTTGGTATCTGGTTCAAAGTTCCTTCCTATTATGTTCATGATTGAGTTACCGCCCAATCTCATCAATACATGTTACATTTCATTCATGCCTAGCTTCTAATTCTATCCTATTGTTTCTCTCTGGCATCTGACCAATTGACTCTAGATCTAAACTCTCTTTCTCTACATGTGTGGATTCCACACATGTCTTCGCTATTGTATCTGGTCACCTTTCCATACCATCTCACTGATCATCACATTCCAACCCCACCCCCATCTTTCTTATTGGTTCTTGAATAATAGGGTTAGTCCATTTGAGTTATCTATTTTTGTGATTGGTTGTATTGGTTTCCCCCTTGGTTATATTGGTTCCTCCCTTCTGTTAATTTGCATATTGTATATTTTGTTATCTCATGTTATTTCTTGTATATATTGGGCTGTATGCCTTGAATTAAACAGTGCACCACCAGACTACTCGCGTGTCAACTTGTCATTTTGTTTCTCCTTGCATTCTACCGTATACATGTATGGTCCTGTTGTTTGCCGATTGATTTGCTGCTGATTTGACTGAGTTACTTTCTACCAGTATAATTTCCCGTTATAGTTATCCGTTCTACCCACGCTACCCGTTTATTTATCACCCCCACATTATGTACAATTTACATCAGCAATGCCATTGCCCACTAACTACAATATTTAGTTAGTACATTTTTAGTATTACTATTATCATACATCAGGTGCCAAAGTGTTATATTCCCACTTTTCCCCCCATCAGAACGGCTTTATGGACGATGAATTAAATGTTACACGTCTCATAAAAAAGTTCTTTACATCAAAATAAAGTTTGTTTCTTCTTTGAAATTCAACGGCTGTAATTGTAAAACTAAAAGTGAAAAATTTGCAAACTGGATTTCAATTTGAAAGGAAATTGAAAACAATCTGTTATTAATGAACATTTAATACATCTTTCTAATCAAGCATGATCAAATACTCCAAATAATACATTTGTTCTCAATTGTAACACACAATTTTCAACCACCAAAACTAACTTGACAAGAACTGGACCCTTCACTAAATAAATCGGTCTTCCTGAATGAGCCCACACAATATGAAGCAGGTGGGACTGTGATGAAAAATTTTGCTAAAACCAAGGCCGAGAATAAACCGAATAACTTTGGAAATACCTCAAGAAAAAAACAGAATTTGACTTACATTAAATCATTCATTCATTTATAAGTTACTCTTAAGAGAATTGCATCAAATTAATAGGTATGCGAGTAAAAATGTACGAGAATTTGTGCTATTTCACTTACCTACTTCAACAAGTTCACTCGGACGCTTTATGACAAGCCAAGTGTCTTTGAAAACAAAATTGATAACAGGATGATAAAAGTGTTGTTGTTTAAACACTTTATGTACAATAATCACGTAAACGGGCTTTATTTTGAAATTAATCATAATAAATACCTTTTAGAATAATGACTTATGCTTTTATCTCCGATTCTTATTTGATGAAAACCTAACATTTTATATCAATAATTTAACATGTATTTTGGTACTATACTGCGTCCCATAAATGATGCCATAACAACAGAACGCTGTGTGCCTGTATTTGTGTCAAATTACATGTTTCGTTCTCTTTTTTTTCCGTGAACATTTCTTATCACATAAAATTTGAAGTAATAGCAGTAAACATGTTTGTTTTTTCCCTTTTCCTTGAACAGTTCTCATCACATAATTTTAATTTGTAATAAGGGCATATTTTGAGTACTGGTAATCCCAAAACAAAATTGAATTTTTTTTTTTTTTTTTTTAGCTATACCATATATTTATGGTCTTTCTCAACATGAATCCAGCATGAAAAGCCCTGAGAAATAACTAATATCTAATGCATTCAAACATCATATTTGCATATCGTTAGTGTACACATGCAATGGATAATGGTTATATTTACATGCATTTTCTGTAAAAAGTCATTTGTTCACACATTTTTTCCTAAAACCTTCACTATTTATCATTCAATTGGGCTAAAAATTGGACAGGATGTTGGGTTCATACCATTGCACAATATGATGATGGCTTTTTTTGATAACCCTATCACATTCCAAAATATTTCAAAAAATTCAAGTTTTTTTTAATGCAAATCTGGTAATTCGCATAATTAATTAAAGGGATAGTTGAGTTCTGGTAAGGAGAGTACAGTTTTAGTGAAACTGAATTTTAGTAACCAAAACCTGCATCATTACATTACAAACTAATAGTTATAACTAGAAAGGAATACAAAATTACAAATGACATAGTAAAGATCATGTTATCATTCAAAAAGAGCCGTTAAAACGTAAGAGGGCGCTCTCTAAACACTCATCGGTTTCAACCATTTTGAATAAAATATTGTGCATGTGATGCTTTGTTGAAATAGTGATTAGATAGAGAAATAACCAACAACTATTTAAATACCTATTTTGTAACTTTTTTGAAAAGAGGAAGCATTTTTTTGAATTTTTAACGGCTGGTTCAAAATTCTCTAATAAACCCGGGGCCCCGGGTTTATTACAAATTGTTTATATTTATGGATATTTCAGCCGTTTCTGAACCGATTTTGATCAAACAAAGATGATTTTATTGTTTAAATATTATGCTCTTTCAAATTTTACACTCAGTTTTTCATTACCTCACAAACCAATTAAGTAGTCTAGCGCCCTCTCTACCAAAACTCAACTTTCCCTTTAATTATTCAAATATTATGCATATTTTCAAAATTTCTTTCATCATATCATGGAGATATAGTTGGATAACATACCAGCCAAATTTGGCTTCACTCCAGTAATAAACATGAGAGGAGATAGAGTTTGAATAATTTTCTTTGTTTTTCTTTATTTTTTTATTTTCACTAATTTATGCAAATTTATTCAAAAATGAAAAGCGTTTGGCGGATAAAAATTTGACGAAATGAAAGTATATATACTAAAAACACACACAACACTTGTACTTCCTTCAGAGTCATATTTATAAAGAATGTGCTATTTTAACACATAGTACCAGTACTCAGTCCTTAAATCATTTATTCTGTATATTTCTGTATTACGCGAGCCTGAATCACTAATGTGATCCTTTTTTTTTAAATGACACTTCAAATTATTTCTTCTTCTTGAGATCAACAACTTTTCCTCTAAAAATCAACATCTGTCCTTCTCGAATCCTCTTGTCAGTGCAGTAGTGTACCTACAATGCACAATCATGCATGCCCCCCCCCCCCCCCTCCTCCATGAGCCTCTAAGTTCATGTCTTATCATCTGTTATAATTATTTTATTAATATTGTCAGAATTACATTGTTATTGTCACATTTAATTATTATATCCAAGTGTGTTTTATATTTATACCTTCCATTTATGTCTTGAATAAACAAAAATTAAAAGAAGATATACATATACTATTTTATCTTATCATTATCTATCCATTTAAAACCTTTCAAGTTTCAACCATAAATATTAATAATCAAACAATGTTCGACTGTCTTCATTCTTTTTAGTATTGTAGTATTGTCAGCGTGCATACCATTACCAACTAACTCGATTAATTCATTTTGTTTAGGATCACTACATGTTTAATTCAAATTGAAAATAGTCAGAAATACGCCTCCACATGGGGTTTTCTTTTTTTAAATCTGACTCCGTAGGCCTACTAATGCATCCCGAATTTGGGACAAAATCCTTGGTGTCTATAAAGTGGGCTAACACATTGGAGGAGCACATTCTGTTCCTGTTGTTTGTTATTATCATAGGTGCTCCCATAATCTTTTGGATTTAGCTGTTTAGAAATCTCAAGATAAGAATATATTCTTTTTTTTAGGCTCTGTTTAGTGCACATTGCCTAAGTAATACTATATATACAGGCCACCGAGTTCCCAGTCACTGGGGATATATCCCCCATCCCCCACGATCGACTCCCATGCTTATCAGAAACTTTTCATGAGAACAATATTTCAGGATCTGAACAATTTTAATTTGTTCCATAATAATTCAGGCCAATTACCATGCGGTGACACAGTGATCCGACTAGTTGTTGAATGGCTATACGTCTAGCTCACTATATTTTGGTTGAAACCCTCAAGAAAAAGACAAGAATACTCAATCCCTGTATAATATGTGTTGTTTTGTTGTATTAATTTTAACTACAATTACGTAGTTCCTCTTCAGTCCCAGAGTTCAGGGGATGTATTCTGAAAACGATTTTAAGTTAAAATTTATTGTATCTACGTCATATCTACGTCACTAAAATATATAGCAAAGCGCTATATTGTCGTTCTTTAAAAATGTTTTTGCATGATCTTTTGAGGAATTAGCATTAGCCTAACAATGACACTTCGATGAATCGATTTTAGTTTTTTGTAATGCACATTCACTTCATAAATTTAAATTGCATTTTGTTTAGTCGAAATTGTATAAAGTAGTACAGCGTTGGTCAAAAATGATTGTAGTAATGAAAAATCTGTCAGTTGGCATTCGAAACTAACTATTATTCAATAAGCATATCTTATTATTGGTAGAAAAACACCAGACTTGGGCTGTTTTCATAAAATAAAATAACAATCTGTTAACCGTTAGAGGGCGCCATACAATATAAATAAATGTACAATAGAAATACTAATATGTGAATGTGATGTTTAGCAAACTTTTATTCAATACATGAGATTATCAGAAAAATTCTCAAACCATTTTGTTATTATGATGTCACAGTAGGATTTATAATTTTTGAATTATTGAATAAAAGTTTGTCCCTCACATTTGATTCCAATCATCACGGGCGTAGCGAGTTACGTAATACCTATTCAATTACTGGGGGGGGGGGGGGAATGAATTAATAGATCACCCCCCCCGCCCCCCCCCCCCCCCCCCCCCCTCCCAGTTGAATGGGTATCAATGACATGTCTACGCCCGTGCCAATCGTTATCGTCTGAAACGTTTCAAGACCGTTCTGTTTCTTGAAAGTGAAACGCCCTCTAAACCAAAACTTATATCGATGATGTCGCGTTCACATCACCGATCTACCGATGGTTCACATCAGCACAGGCAAATCAATGAGCTGATGAGCGAGCGGTGCATGTACGTGCATGCACGTGCCCTCGTTCACGTTAAACACGTGTAGGTACCGGTGTAACGTGAAAGTAAACAAACACTCGTGGTGGAAGATGTCTTCAAACTTAGATTTCTGGTTTACGGATAACTCATCAGGATGGCAAGAGGACACCGATTCAAGCAAACTGCACGACTCCCTGTTTGAACCTTCAACTGCAGAAAAGGTGGGCTAAAGTTTAATTATCACACGGCTTGAAGTATTTTCATTTCATTTCACTAAATTTCAGTGAACAGTCCCATTCATAGAAATACGTGCTGGAAGTTGAACCCCCTTCATGCCACACAACACTACATTGTAATGCTGCGCTATACGGGAACAATGTGGGACAGTACAAAAAAAGTTTGTCAAAATTTCACACAAAATCGTTATCTTAAATTCAACAAAATCAATCATAACTGGCCCTAAAAATGATACAAGTGTTATATGAACTTACCAAAATGGTCCAAATTATTCTTCAAATGTCGAAAAAAATGGAAAATCTGCAGTTTTGGAAAATAAAAAGACTGAGAAAATCTCAGTCGTGATCCCTCTCGAAAGTGTTGCTGCTATCTGGATGACTGTCATGTATTTCCCGCAAGCTTCCCACACCACACGTGTTACCGTATCCGAATTCTGACACGGCGTATCCGAATTCTGATACGGCGTATCCGAAATCGGATACGGCGGGCATGCTTGCAGATCGCGAGTTGGCTTGTTTTGGACAATAATAAGCGGCCTCCGCATGTTGCGGGCGGGCTTTCTTTGTTTACGATGGGACATCGAGCAGGAAGAGAAAGAAATGGAACTTATATGACGATTTTTGTAAGTATGACTTATCATTTTGAAAATGAAATTTTGTACAATAAATCATAAAATAGGTATGCAATTTTTTACTTTAGATATGCTGTTCTTTTCTCTCTGTTTGTAGTTCAAATTGTGTCCCGTAGATTTTTACCACTGTGAGCAGTAAATGGTCCTATCAGGACCATTTACAATACATTGTAGATGTGCTTCATGCCACGCCTGCGTCGCGATGTACACTAGCGAATGGGAAACTGTATGGCCAAGTATGCCCAAGTATGCCCAAAAGTCACACTGCCGTATAGCAGTAGTGACTTCACTAACCCCCGTTTTTTTTTGTAGGACTGTATATGACGTTAAATTAATCACTGCGTGTTTTTTTATTTTCTCACCAAACTTTGCAGATCGTGCTAGATGACAGGTTTAAAATCCTCCATTTGGAGGCGTCACGTTGCCCCTAGCTAAATTGAAATGGGCTACAATTTTATTCGTTGGTCCTGAACTGCACGTCAATCCAGCATCACCGCACACGTAATAATGGCGTTCACCGTGTAGCTAGCGCAAATTGTATTACGTCATCAATCATACGAACTTGTTTTGGTCGGAAGCAAGGCTCATCATCAACTGTTAAAACTGCAAAGTAAAAATGTATAATTTAATTTAATGTGTGTACGTTTTTTCATAAAAAATAAATATATTCCATCGTATTTTATTTAATTCTATTCAAAAATCAGTCGTTACAATTTTTAAATCCATATTCTTTAAAAGTTTGAAAAACAACAATTCGCAAGCAAAATACGGTAGTTTCATCTCAAGCGCACTCAGTGGCACACACTTTATTTCCGATTTGACAGGCATACAATAATGTGCGTAAGTAATTTACAACGTATCAATTCATGGCTGGACGAAGACTACCTAACGAAAGGTCATTTCAGCAACACACTTTTCACGGTACTTCCGTCGCAAGCGTGTGCGATGATCAGCGCTCGACGCGACTGCATGGCAAATGAACGTGAAATATTGGCTGATTCATAGCAAGAAAAGTGGGTAAGTATCAAAAACACATCTTTCAATGATTTAATTTCACCTTATAGATTACAAATGTCATGTCATAAGTGGAATGAATGAACGGGGAGAAACCCCTACCTTACGTTTTGATGTAGGTGGGGATGTGGGTACCTGTATAGGTACCCACATGTAATGGGGATGCTTCATGCTCTTCAATAAAATAAAGTCTGTTTTAGTTATTACTTTGTTTAGATTACTCTTACTATTACTTAGTTACTCTAGACTAGTCTTGCCTCGTACTCTGATGTGTATGTAGCTGCCTGGATGGATGTATAATTGTGAAAATTAATATGTGATCGAAAATTAATGAAATAATGTGAGAAATAATGAGGCAAAGACAACACAGATCAATTGGTTGCGCAATAATTGATAATGATAATTGATATATATACCAATGACTTTACAAATGGCCGGTATGCTTAGCTAAAAGCTTATTAATGTGTATTGCGTCTATATAACTGTAAATGGTCCAGCTGACTGGACCATTTACCTTGTTGGGGGTGCATATACTTGAATGAAAGTGACTTTGTAGCTGTTTATATTTAATGTCACTTAGTAAAGACGATTATTCACAGTATTTTACATTCTCTCATATATATACTGTGAGAAAGCTGGGTCAAAAATGACCCCTACTCCATGTCTAGTGTTCTCTTCGTTGCCTAGAGTAGATCAGTTCATAGTCGTCATGAACTGTTTTTCCTTCCATTTCCTCTAATCCTAGTTTCAGCTACTCCCATGATTTTTAGCTGACGTTCTCTCATTAGTTTAACTAACTCTTCAGTCTTTCCTCGCATGGCTACCAGCATTTATAGTACCTATGCTAGCATATCCAGAAGCCCTTTGTCCCAAGTCGGTTCAGTCGATTCCTCGTGTGGTCCGTTCCAATTCGAGCGCTGCTTGCGTTGTTCTTGAGCGAATCTACATCCACCGCCGACGTGCTAGGCCTGTCACGGTTTCACCTACGCTGGTCGTTAGCATTACCCAGGGGGATCGCACCGCGTGGAGGAGGTGACAGTCGGACTTAACCCCCTCACCACTAAAATCTAAATTATTAAATCCACTGCCCTGGACCATCCCAAACGGCGCAACTTAATATTGAATTAGTATATAAACAATAAATAAAGTCTTAAAGGGAACCACCAGCAAAGTAATAACACATATTATATGCTTTGGTACCGTTTTGTGATATCAAATAGATACCCAACATTTTGCAAAGGGTTGTGTAATTCATAAACAATAGCAATTACTTTCCCCCACTTACTATTTCCTTGGTTACATATGGGCCAAACATTTGTAATTATGAAAGCCTTGAAAGTGATTTCAGATTACATTCTACCATTTTTAAGTAAATAGGCCAGTATAATTTCAGAAACAATGCAAGTTTAAACACGCAGCAGCGTTAGCCCCCTTGACTTGCAGGGGTGAGTTTAAACACTATGCCATTTGAACTACTACCCTAGTAATATGCCAAAAGCTGTTGCTGAAAATTGCAATCATTTTAGTATAGTATTTAAACAATTATTATATTTAACTGTTCTTTTATCTCTGTGATTGTTCTAGATACTGACCCAAGAGTAATAGAAGAGAGGAAAAAGAAAAATCAACAAGAACCTTCCTACAGAGCTTGGCAATGAATGGGTGCAGAATCAGAGAGGTTGAATCGATGACGTCGTCTATTGCTGATGCAGGACATGGAAGGAAAAGAAAGAAGGGCAAGCAAGGGACTGGTCAATGGACATCAAATTTCACGCCCAACTGAATCATCAACCTGAGCCCACAGACAAAGATGCCCAATTCGTCTTTCTCCTTCAAAGGATAGATGAAAATAAAATATACTGAGCAAGGGGATGTAATTGAACAGATAGGAGGAGAGAAAGAGCCAGAGGTTAGACACTAGGAATAAAGAAGGAAGCGGAAAGCCGAGCAAAAACAAATTTAAGGGTCGCTTCATCTCCAAATGATACAGGAAAAGTGGAGAGGACGTCGACAGCGATGACGGTCGTGCTGTCACGATAGGTCAGGAACAGGGCGTTACAGAATGAGAATACGTCTGCTATGGAGAAATTATCAAGGGAAAGAAAAGGAGAAAAACTGAAGAGGATAGATGGCTAAGCAGGAAAAAAGCAGTATCAATGAGCAAGAATGTTAACATCGAAATTGGATGCAAACCCAAAAGCAAAAGTTTGTGAAACCAGCCCCACAGAATAGCAAGTTAATAGCGAAGAAGGCATAGCATCACCAGAAGATGAGGAAGAGGATGATGTGTGATGATGATGATGATGAGATGATGATGATGATGGTGACGATGGAGAGCACTTATTTAGGTGAATTCAAAGAGGACAAGTTCCAAATCAAAACCCAAACCAGGCGCGAGTCCTCAAAACACAGATGGAGTCGCAGTTGAAGTCTTCCCAGTTCCGCTTCCTCAACGAGAAGCTGTACAAGGTGCCGGGTGAGAGAGCCACAGGACATGTTTGCAGACGACAAGGACGCTTTCCTGACATATCACCAAGGATTCACACAGCAGGTTGAGCGCTGGCCGCTATCAATCCTGTTGACACCATCATTGATGCTCTGAAAAGAAAAGGTTTGTTGTGTTTTTATTTTCTTAAAATAAAGTAATTTATTTATCATGTACAACTTCGTCAATAATTTTAGAAGTAAGTTTCTTCGTCTAGAGATTATTTCATATTAAGCACAATGATAAAAAACATTAAATACAAAATTACAAATTTTAAAAATCTGTTTCAATAGAAATCTAAAATGTGGCCTGATTTGTAATCATTGTTGTTCATAAATAGTTGTTTTCTGTTTTATGAATCTTGTGATTGAAAATATGGGCACAGGTGTATTATGGAATCTGTAGGTCTAACTTTCTTACTCTTTGCATCTTAATCCTTTATTTCAAACTACTCTTGTATGCTAACTGCTCATTATTAATAACACATTGCTTCATGTATTGCAGGGCAAGGGCTCCACACTCGCACTGAGCCCAGGGCCAGTGAAATTGCACCTTCGAGCCAGCAAAAATGTATAAAAGTCATACGATCGCGGGCAAGCAGATTTTGTAACCCAACATTGGACAAATTTAAAAATCTTGTTTTCTTCCATGTCACATACTTCTATAATCACATGTATTGATCAGGGAAAAGAGTGATATTTTGAAAAAGCAAAAAGTTTACTCATGAATTGGAGAAATATCATTGTCGGCCAGTAAAAATTTTCTTTTGGGCCACCAGAAAAGGGGAAGAAATTATTTCACTGACCCCAGACCGGGCCTCTGACAAAAAATGTAAGTGTGGAGGTATTGCGATCATCAATTTAAAGTTACACATTACCCCTTTTGCTTTACTTTTTGATTTTCAGACCAGCAAATCATGTTAGTTGGAGGACTTTGGCTGTGGAGATGCGAAAAATTGCAAGATCGGTCCAAAATGAAGGTGCATTCATTGAATCTCTATGCCATCAACAAGCATGTGACAGTGTGTGACGTAGCAAAGGTATGTATCACTGTATTGAAGTGTAAAGTTGATGATTTTGTACACATCTCATATTATATTAAAATGTGAAGGAGAACCATAATTATGTTCGGGCCTTTAAAACATACATTCTCAATGAACTATTAAATCATTACAATTATGTTCATCACAATAATAACCACAACTGTCTACTCCTCTTCCTCCGCATCATATCATTATCATGATCACCAATCAACATCATCATCATCATCGGCAACATCATTGTCATCATCATCTCGTCATCGTCATCATCATCATCGCCATCATCATCAATCTTTGTCATGGGTCAACGTCATCACCATCACCATCACCACCAATCATCATCATCATCATCATCACCACCACCAACCACATAAACCATCATCATCATCATCACCATCATCACCACCACCATCATCAACCACCATCATCATCATCATCATCATCATCACCATCACCACTATCATCATCAGCTCACTCATCACCATTGCCATCTATAATTTTCAATAGTAAAATCAAATACTTTTTGTAAAAGTTACTGCTGGTACTATTCTTGTTGATATCACTACTTGATCTGATAACCAAAGACTCACATCCTGCAAGTTTTACACATGGTTTCACATCTAGGTAAATGTATGTTCAGTTGAATTGATGACTGTTGTTTACTTTTGCTGAGAACATTGTGCATGCAACTGTAGATCCCAGCTTGCAGAGTTGTTTGCAGTATACAGAAAAAGAAGAAGAAGAAATTATCAGTATACCACAACAGAACTAAATGTGTTGTTTGCTATGAAAAGGTTCCTCTGGCAGACGAGGTGCTGGACGTCGCCTCGTCTTCTGTCTATCTCTGATGGGAACCAACTGGATGGAGTACGTCAAGGAGGCCAACAGAGTCCTCAAGAATGGGTGGAGTTGTTTGTCAATTGTTGGTTTGGAACAGGGGACACAGGGGAATGATACATAAATTCTAAAGTTGGACTGGGTACTGAGTTGTTGTATAAGAGGAGGTTTCCCAAAAGTGTGTATGGTCATTTGTTTAATTGACATACAGTGATTATGTAAGTGTGTCATCCTTCAATGTCTCATGCCCTTTATTCAATGAGCAATAGAGACCTGTGACTGGACGAAGAGAAGAAGGCAGCCTGGTCCTATTCCTAGGACCAGGTCCATGGCTACTATTTGGGTTGGTAGTCCAGAGGTCAAGGGGCTTCTAATTAAGGGCGTAGCCATACATTGATATATGCTTGTTTGTTTGATTTTATTTACATATTTTGCTTTTAGAGTGGAAATATATTAACAAAGCCACTCGGAAAGCCATTATTTGCTGTGTAAAATGTATACCTTATTGTTAAATTAACACATTATTATCAAAGAATATTTAATATTCTTGATTGTAAACATTCATTACAATTTTTGGCTCTGGAATAATTTGTAATTCCAAGGCTACAAATGGCTTTTCCATAACTTTCCATGCCCCTGAATTTAAGTTCATTCACAATCTTTGTAAAACACCCCCTTGGAATATATTTTGTTGTCTTCAGTGTCATTGACTTCTCTCTCGGGTGAGTGGCACAATACTGAGTAAAAATATATGATTTGTTCCCAAATGCCCATAAATTGATAAAGATTGTCTAAAGAAACGGGTCAAGTGGAATTGTTTGGCATTCTCTTCAAAGGTGTACCCATGATATGTGCATGCATGACAGAAAAGAACTAGATTCACCTCTCCCCACATCATTATTTATAATGTTTTTATACCCAGGGGGTGGGTTGGGGGAGGGGTACTCACGTATATTGGGTATACGGGGATGTGCCGCTGGGAAGGGTGAACTTTTTCAAGAAAGATCCTTAGAACATGGGGTCCCCTTTTCATTAAAAAAAAATCCTTTAGACATGGTCCCCTTTTTTAAATTTCCTCTCTTTTATCCGG
>JBAMJV010012006.1:0-39646 GCA_037951105.1 Echinarachnius parma
TATTAATGTATCCACACCATGAACACATATTTGAAGACACTCAATTCTGCTTACAACATTTTCACTTGTCCTTCTTATTGATTTATGCAAATTTATGCAAAATTTGGTTGCCATTTCAAAGCATTAACCGAGCTATACATGCGGCTAACTGTGCATTTAAATAGTCTACACGCAATATTTGCAGTGTCAAGAATCATAACTTGAGGGTCAGAAATCATGATTACCTTTATCTTGAAGTGACCAGATGATTCTCTAAATTTGTGACGTCATATGCAAATTAGGGTCAACATTAGCATAAAAGAACTGTGTTGTATAAAAATGGCTTCTATTTGTCAAATTTGGCTGCTAGTGAATCAACTGTGGGTCTAATGCCCGGCGCAGACAGAGCCGACTCGACCCGATCCGACTGATTTTCAGTCTGATTAACTCAGTATGTGCTGCCTTAGGACTCCGTTTGTTCCAGTCAAGTGCCAGTCGGAGGTCATTCAAGACCGATTCAACATGTTGGATCGGCTCCGACTGAGCGAAACTGACTCTAGCCTGACTGAAAACCTGTCGGATCGGGTCGAGTCGGCTCTGTCTGCGCCGGGCTTAAGTTGTTTAGGATAGGGTTTAGATAACCATGTAACGGGATGGGCAAATAACATGGCACTCGTAATGATTCGAGTGGCAGTTCACTCAGGCGAGCCACATGTGCAGGCTGGAGAACGTCTAAGGCCTCAGTGATGCATATTGGTATTGAACATGCCAACTCCTGTTCAGAGCCTGTTGAAGTTATCCCTTCCATACGATGTGGGTGTTAAAAGTCCGCCATTGTAAATGTATTGTTTGTCCGCTAAAGGTCTGCGGGAGCACAGGCCTTGATGACCCGGTTGTGCTTTGGGTAAGGTACTCATACTATAGGGTGATTGGTGCCTTGGTCATCGGTTATTGTGTGTAGTGCTCCTTGTGGAGGGCCAGAAGTGCGATGCCGGCTAACGCAGGCAGTTCGGTTGAGGAGGGTTTTAGGCATCCTGCAAATATTGTCATGGTCTCGTTGGGCGTGATATCCTGTTTGCATGAATGTGTACTCGACATCAAGCTTGGGTAGAGCAAGGTCGCTGATTCGGAATGTGGATGTTTTCTCACCCTAAGTAGAGCCTACAAGGCGACAGAGTAGGTTGGTTCATGAAGAAGCTTTGGCACGTATTCATTCAAGATTGTCTTTTGTATGTCACTGACATATTTAAGAGCATGCAGGGTGCCTTTACTGAGCCATAGAAAGTCCTTTTCATAGACATCAAGGGCAACTAAACTCTCTGTCGCTGGTTTGCAGAAGAAAGTCGTTTCGTTGTGTTTTTTTTATTTATTTATTTCCACAAATGGGCGGAACACCCTAGTCAGCGCAGCTGTTTTTCATAGGGGTGTGATGTGTGATGGCAGTAGAGAGCTCCTCCTGGGACCTACCATAGTTAAGATGTTATTTACTTGCTAGAACAATGGTGGTCCTTCATTGTATCTTTGAAATGGACATTTTCAAGAAGTTGTTCTGCGATATAGTTTTGGTTTGTGGTAATCTGTGTCGGTGAGATGGTAGGGTGTATTCCAGGCCAGTCTGCAAGCGTGGGTGAAATCAGCTCCTTGAACTGTCTTCTCCCATCTCTCTATGGGCAGGTCCAAGGTATTCATTCCCAATGTGGTAAATTTTCATAATAGTCAATTTGTAAACCAGTCTCCCTTGCCCTACAATCCCTCTCCAGCATGCCTTGGGATGAAAAACTGCACACACAATTGAAGTACAAACACTACGTGCTAAAGCTTCTTCATGGATCAACCTCGTCTATCGCCTTGCAGGCTCTACTTAGGGTGCGAAAATCCATACTCAGAATCGGCGCCCTTGCTATGGTCTACAGTGCTGCCGAGTATGCTGCCCCAGCTTGGGTGCCGAGTACCAATTCATGCAAACTTGATGTCACGCTCAATGAGACCATGACAATGATCACAGGATGCCTAAGACCCATCCCAACCGATCTGCCAGTACTCACCGGCATATCAATGATGGCCCTCTACAAGGTGCACTACACACAATATAACTATAGTGACCAAGGCCTTCCAAGACCCCGATCACCCCCAACATGACCTCACCCAGACCACACCAGGGTCATCAACGTTGATCTGTGCCCTTGTAAACCTGTATGTGGTTTCACACCCCAACGCAAAGAAGGACGACTAGAAGCAGACCCCGACCCCCACATTATACAGTCAATCGCGACAAAAAGCTGCCGATGTGTGCAAAAAGGGTTAGAATACCCTCAACAGGCTCTGTACAGGAGTTGGCATGTTCAATACCAATATGCATCACTGAGGCCTTAGACGTTCTCCAGCCTGCACATGTGGCTCCCCTGACCAAACTGCCACTCAAATCATTACGAGTGCCACGTTATTTGCCCATCCCGTTATCTAAACCCTTTCCTAAACAACTTAGACCCACAGTTGATTCACTAGCAGCCAAATTTGTCAAACATAAGTCATTTTTATACAACACAGTGCTTTTATGCTAATGTTGGCCCTAATTTGCATATGACGTCACAAATTTAGAGAATCATCTGGTCACTTCAAGATAAAAGTAATCATGATTTTTGACCCTCAAGTTATGATTCTTGACACTGCAAATATTGCGTGAAGACTATTTAAATGCACAGTTATAGCCGCATGTATAGTTCGGTTAATGCTTTGAAATTCCAACCAAAATTTGCATAAATTTGCATAAATCAATAAGAAGGACCAGTAAAAATGTTGCAAGAAGAATTGAGTGTCTTCAAATATGTGTTCATGGTGTGGATACATTAATACAAATTCGATTTTAGTAGGAAATTAGTCTTACCATGGTAATTGTATGCATAATTTTGATTTTATGTTAATTTTGGCCCTAATTTGCATATTATCCTCTGATGACCTAAAGACTAAGTTAATCATGAGTTGTTACCCTCAAAACCATGTGTTGACGCATTTAATACTAAATTATTTGCAATATTGCTTGAGTTATCGTGAAAATCTATTTTTCCAGTAAAACATGTAATGGCGTCAATAATTTGCATAAATTTGCATAAAACGGTAAATAGAGCAAATCAAATTTTGTCATCATATTTGAATATCTCCCACATAGTTTTTATGATAGTTCATTCAAGTTGCAGTCTAGGGGGGGGGGAAATATGAATAATCATAATATGCAATGAAAATATGGCATTTATTCAAATTTTCTGCTAATTTGCATATTATGACGTTATGTAGCTAACTGGTTACTTCAAAAATGGTTTCATCACAATTCTTGACCCTTAGAACATAGGAATAGAAAATGTATTTGTTAATTTGTCTGAATTAAGAGATGAAATATGAAAGATTATATTTTTCCACAATGAACACCCTAATTTGCATAAATTTGCATAAAAGAGATACATGGGACACTTGTTGGCTCTGTTAACATAGCTAATCGTTTTCTACGCATTTATTTACATTTAGTAACCTATGTTAAAATTTGTCTCATCGGGGTGCACGAACACCCCTTCTACCCACTAGACTAATAGTTTCATACCTTGAAAAAGTATTTTGATTGATTTGCTATCTTTTAATTTATCGTTGCAGAAAGTCTGATAGTATTTTGGGGGGACAACCGGTATTTCCATTCATATACAGGGTGGCCCAGAAAGAATGCAAAACCTACGATCGTTAATTTCATCAACATCATCAACCAAATGTCATTGTGTTTTGTTTGATTGGGTAGAATATTCTTTTTCCAACAAAATGGTACCATAAGCATTGATTTTGGGTAAGGCGTTTGGATCCTAGTGCCATTTTTCTGAGGCAATGTCGTTTCCTAAATTTGCTACTTTTTCGTCTCCAGCGATCCTCTGAACACTGAGATATTCTCGCCCCACGGCCTCCTATAGACAGAATACCCGCATGACTGCTCTCCCTTTGATAAGGAAGACAATGTTGCGTAATCGAGTACCCCATACGCCTTACCCAAAATCAATGATCATGGTATCATTTTGTTGGAAAAAGAATGTTATACCCAATCAAACAATAAAACAATGACATTTGGTAGATGATGTTGATGAAAATAACAATCGTAGGTGTTGCATTCTTTCTGGGCCACCCTGTATATGGGTGCCAAGAGCATCCAGGTGTCAAACTTGGAAGAAAAGGACCCATGACATGATTTACAATGATCCCCAATTCTCCATGACCACTGAAGCAAATCGAATAGAGTTTTCTGCAAGATCTAGGTAATAAGTTATAGTTTCATACCCCGAAATATCATTCTTATTGATCTACTATCTTTAAAGTTATCGTTGCAGAAATTAGTCCCGTTGTAATTAATTTTGGGACATATGGTATTTGAAGTTCTACTATTATTTCAAAAACTGTAGTATGTATACTTAGACATGGTGCACAATTTAGCCATTCGTATACAAGCGTGCATGATTTAATGACTAGGCTTGGCCTATCCATCTAAAAAAACAAGCATGTCACATGATTCGGGCAAAATCATATCTTATTGAATCATGTACTCCTATCATACTCGACTAAAAAAAAAAATTCATAATCTGGAAAAGTCATACGTCAAAAGTATATTTTCGAGTGGTAAAATTGTGATGATCTCTTTTTGTTGTTGTGTACTTGTCAGGTGAAAATTGTCAGGTGAAAGTTTTTTTTTACAGGGGACCACCAGGCAAATAACAACACATTATTATATGTTTTTGGACCGTTTTGTGATATCAAATAGATACCCAACATTTTGCAAAGGGTTGTGCAATTCATAAACTAAGCAATTAATTTTCACCACTAACGGAACCACTACTTTTTCCTGGTTCGTACATTTGCGAGTGCGTCAATGCGATTCACGCACGTATACCTTTGTAGACAATATAATCCCGGGTGATTCATTCGCTCTGCACACATTAGTCTATGCAAATCGAGACTGCATGAATGGTGAGGCGTTTTCGAATTATGTTTTTTTTCTTTCTGGAAACATATTTTTGTGAACTTGTTGGTGGAATGGAACACTTAAGATGCTGGGCAATTCCAAGCAAACATTGACATAAGCACCCATTTTTCAAATCCGTCGAATCATAACATATTTGGTATCAAATTAAAGCTTAAAGATTAAACTATTCAGAAATGCATTTTGTTCAAAACAATTTTTGCCGTAAACTATTATTTCATAGGAATTAATTAGCATAAATTAATTTTCAATTATTTTCACAAAATATACTTGTAAATATTAAGCTTAAAAAGAGCTGCAAAAATAGGTTTTCATAACATTTTCTTTCAGTGTTGGTAAGAACATTACTTCAATTTATCAGATAAATATCTATTTCGGCATTTTCGCTCTTTGTTCTGCTTCAGTGACTGTTTCATTTATAGTCATCTATATGTCACGCTGTTACCCTAAAAACAGGTATTTTTAATATTTCTGGAAAAATATGAATGGGAATGAAATTATTGTTGGTTTCTTCTTCATTCACCCATAGGGCTATATTATGGATGCTAAATAGCAGCATTATCTTTTACCACTAATTAATCTAAGCAATATCAATTTGGTCACGCTGTTACTTTTTGGGTAACAGCGTGACGCAACCTACTTTTTTTGTGCAATCTCTCAAGAATCGTTGGATGGATTCTGTTCAAACTTTGTACAAGACATGTATTCAGAGGTATGGATTATCTGATACATTTGGGGCCATGAGGTCAAAGGTCAAAGGTCACAGCTAATTAATATGTAAAAAATATATTATTCTCAAGATATTTCAAGAATCCTTGGAGGATGACATGATAATTAATACTGGTATGCGTTCAGTGAAGTAGATGACCTGATTATAGAATTTGGTCATGGGGTCAAAGGTCAACAGGTCAAATTATTGTATTTTATTTTTTATCTCACAAAAAAATGCCAGAATTAATGTTAGAAAGAGTACTGTAGATAAAAGAAAATTCTATGAAAATGTTTGGAGCACAGGTCAAAGGTCACTCGGATAATTACCAATTCAAACACAAAAACTGACTGACATTGAAATCATGTTACATGAAACAAATCACTTGTAGAATGCACTGTGCCGACATAAAATTTAACATTTGTATGCTAATTTGAGAAATAATGGTCAAAGGTCAGATGTCAAAGGTCTAAGATTTCATTGTTGCAATTAAGTTTGTATTTTGGGTTTGATATTTGATGGTTCCTCAAACTAAATTCTGAAAAAGATAAGAATTTCAGTTTTGTCCAAAAACATTTTTGATCAATAGAGGGCGCTAGGCTGCAAATTTGTGTCATGCGAACCATCATTTCAGAGCATCTGGGTTATATTACCCATTCATCTAGTTCTGTATAGATTCTGGATGACTACATCAAAATTATATAATCTTATTCATCTCATCAATATCTCCCATATATATAACATGTACAATTCAGAGGTCACGCTGTTACCGTCACGCTGTTACCGTGCACAGATACGTTTATGATATCATATTTACTATGATCATTGGATTTTTTCTACATTTTTATTTGGATGTTCTAGCTTAATGTCTAGTACAAAGAATCAATGTGACAAAATTGCAAAATGTTCCTGTAGTTCACAGAGTTTGCTTAGTTTCTTACCATGTAAGAAACCCATGTCTTTTTGCCGTCACGCTGTTACCGCAGATATTGATATTCATAATTCATAATTTAGTGGGAATTTTGATTTTCTTTCCTATTGTAAATAATTGGTAGGATAGTGGTAACAGATGCATATCAAAATTTGGTTCTGGACATTTTTATTTTGTGAGTTATTTAGACTTTCATCGTGAGAAACACCCTCCTACCGTCACGCTGTTACCTTGGAATTGCCCTGCTACCTTTCTTTAAGTTCACTTGCATTTTTGGATTTGTGTCCATAAGTTCTTCTTGAAACTTGAAAGTCACTTTGATGCACTATTTGATGCACTTTGATGGACTTTGAGTCCCTGAACATGTTCACATAACCTTTTTCTTTCTCATCTATCATTGCGATGTCTGATATAAAAAAACAATCTCTGTATTTACCAAATTTGATATTTGATAAATATAATATTTACCTTTAATGTTATAATTAGAATAGTTTACATAAATTATTTTAAAGGCAGAGTTTATTTTTTTCAAAAAAAAATTCAATCATTCTCTTCATTTTCACAAACTTGTAAAATGTGACTCACGTGACAACCCTAAAAAATCTTAGTTGACTTTGTTCAGGCGTTTTTCATAATGAAGGGGCTTACATATATGGAAATCTTCTTTGCTGGTATGATTCAGAGGACCCTAAGATCTTCAAAAGTTATCAACTACAATTCATACAATCTACTACTTTTGAAACAATTCAAAATATGGACATATTTTTGTGACTCGCATGACACATTTTAAGGGTGTTTTCCAATCTAAAATATTGTCAAGCTGATAATGTATAAATGTAAAAAACAACTTGATATGGTAAAATGGGTGTAAAATAACACTTGATACAAAAAATGATGTATCTACAGATAACTGACACAAATGGGAACCTGATATGGTCTCACTAGACCCCCCTGCAACTCAAGGGGTTAAATACATTTGCTGCATTATAGTCCTGTAGATGGTCCTATATTTTGTGTATTAGACCTGGCGACGTTCTTTAGTACAATGTTTTTTTTTACAGATTCATATTCTAGAAGGGTGTAGAATAAATTTCAGCTTTGTTGCCACCTCAGCAACTTTAGGCAATTTTTGTATAAGCATTATCAAGATATTTAGCTAAATTTGCATATTTCAGAAATAAGGTCAGAGGTCAGAGGTCAAAGGTCAAGAAATAATACAATAGTGATCAAAACAATTTTGCTAGGGTAATTTGGGGCAAGGAATCCATTTCCGGTGCTCATTTGCATGTGTCATACGGGCAACACCTTGAAATCCAAGATGGCTGCCCCTAATAGACCGCTTCTGTAATGTATGCAAATAATATACATATGACGTCAGACTCCCCGTCGTCAAGGTTAACCATAGTAACTAGGTCCGGCAAGCTAAGCGGTATACTGCATTAGAAAACTGGAAAGTAAAAATGACAAGTGATACCATTTTTCCAAGGTTTTAGGGGGCGACAAATTCATTTCTGATACTTATTTTCAACATGGCAACCTTGTCAAATCCAAGATGGCTGCTCATCAAATTTCACATGTTATGATACACAACTTCATTCTTTTAGTTATATTAGATCAATATTATAATTTTTGGACTTTCAATTATTGGAAATAGCAAGTAGAACACTTGAATTACAGTGTAGATGGGTGCTTACAGTAAAAAAATAGTACGTTTCATAAAATAAATGCTGTTAAAGTGTAAAATAGCATTATCTCCATTAAAATGCCAAAGGCGGCCATCTTGGATTCATGTTGGTTGCAAAGGTGATACATCGATTTAAGTATCACAAATGGATTTGTTGCCCCCTAAAACCTTGGAAAAGTGGTATTTCTTGTCTTTTTAACCTTCCGGGTTTACAATATGAATTTTTACTGATTTCTGGGAATATGCAAATTAGGTAAATTACCTTTCTAAGTACATGCTTTGCAAGAGGTTGTCAAGGTGGTAACCGAGCTGAAAAATCTTTGATACACATTGGGAACATGACTGAAGAAAAATAAAATAAAATTATTGCTTATTTGAGGATATAGGGCAATCCCAAGGTAACAGCGTGACAGTTGGAGGGTGTTTCTCACGATGAAAATATAACTAACTCACAAAATAAAAATGTCCAGAACCAAATGTTTGATATGCATCTGTTACCACTATCCTACCAATTATTTACAATAGGAAAGAAAATCAAATTCCCACTAAATTATGAATTATGAATATCAATATCATTCTGCGGTAGCAACGTGACGGCAAAATGACATGGGTTCATTACATGGTAAGCAACTTAAGCAAACTCTGTGAACTACAGGAACATTTTGCAATTTTGTCACATTGATTCTTTGTACTAGACATCAAGCTAGAGCATCCAAATAAAAATGTAGAACAAATCCAATGATCATAGTAAATATGATATCATAAACGTATCTGTGCACGGTAACAGTGTGACGGTAACAGCGTGACCTCTAAATATATTTGGGAGATATTGATGAGATGAATAAGATTCTATTATTTTGATGTAGTGATCCAGAATATACAGAACTCAAGATGAATGGGTAATATAAACCCCTCAAAAAAAAGTTCGGAAACTCAAGTTTGATCGATTATATCTATTTTCTTATGAAATCATAATGGTCATATTTGGTATCACTTGAAAGAGTGTGTATACCTCTTTAAAATGATACCTAATTCGTAAGCATCACGATTACGAGGTATGCGCAGTATATTTGAGAATGGGGGAATGTCAGAAGTGAAACGTCACAAAATGCGCCGAAAAACTTCAGTTGGAATGTCTGACACCCATATTACGGTCTTTCTCTAGTTCAAATTCTTTCGACGATGAATATCTTGATAATGAAGAGATACTGTCAAAAATGGTGTCAGCCAAAAGCCTGTTTAATTATCTTTCCAATGACACCTCACTTGGAATGATTATGAAAGCCGGGTAGGTACATTTAAGGTGAATATTGGGGAAGATCGACAGCAAAATGTAAACAAAATGCATTTGATTGTGTGAAATTGAAGGCGTTGCATCCAAAAACGACTTTTTATGGGGACATTTTAGTACTTTACTTTACAGAATCATTATGAAATTCAACATCATGTTGAAGCGTGTTAATTTGTCAATAAAATAATGCCCCATTCATAGTGGTTATGTGATTGAGGTGTGTGTAGTACCTCTAAATGTATGGGGCTCAAAATTACACGTTGCAATGTCGACTTTCGACCGTTTGATATGTGGTAATAAGGGCATACCTACACGGTCAAAGAGGGCGCTAATATGCCATTTCTGGCCAGTTTGCGTAGGTTTAGAGGAATTTGATGCATTTTCAATACATCAAGTGTGTGGGTTTCCTGTACTGCACACTCACATTCAGCATAATCATTGCAAATGAGATATCATATTAAAGATAAATTAACGAGCTTTCCGATAGTGCAACACGGAATGATGATAGAGTTACGCTTAATACAACAATATCTTACCGGAATCTTGAAACAAGAAGCCACGGTTTTAAATTCATAGCATTAATAGACCCCAATATCCGGTTTTCCTGCACACACCCCAATAGCATAATTATTACAGGTGAGACATGATTTTAAGGGAAAATAAACACGCTTTCACATGATGTTAAATTTACTGATGATTATGCAATGTAAAACCCCAAAACATCTCCTCCAATAGTCGTTTTTCGATGCAACGCCTTCAATTTCACAAAATTAAATGCATTTTGCAACATTTCACTTTCGGCCCTCCCCATATTCAGCTGTACCATACTTAACATGTTAATAAAATTGTTACGGACATAATTGTTTTGAAAAGATAGACACATGGGCTTTAAAATGATACCAAATTTGATAAGTTTAAATCATTTGAACACGCTACAATCTTCGATACAACTTGAACATTAAAAAATGCGACACAAGAGTCCAATTTCCCAATTGAATACTTTCGGCCCATTTTGCGACATTTGACTTCTGACCGTCCTCCATCCTGAAACGCACTGCGTATTCCCTGATTTGAAATAAATGACAAATAATGTACCATTTTAAAGGGAAATCATCATGCGTTGCGATGACAATAAGAGTGATATAATCGATCAAAGTTGAGTTTCCGAACTTTTTTGAAGGGTTTATAACCCAGATGCTCTAAAATAATGGTTCGCATGACCCAAATGTGCAGCCTAGCGCCCTTTATTAATACAAAAAAAAAATTTGGAAATAACTGAAATTCTTATCTTTTTCAGAATTTAGTTTGTGGAACCATCAAATTCAAAATACATACTTAATTGCAATAATGAAATATTAGACCTTCGACCTTATTTCTCAAATTAGCATACAAATGTTTAATTGTATGTCTGCACAGTGCATAATTATATCTACAAGTGATTTGTGTTCATGTAGCATTATTTCAATTAGATTTTGTAGGGCTGAGTCATGTCGGATATTTTAGAAACCGGGTTCCGATAAACTGGTTCGGATCGGAACTAGATATTCCGATTTAAACAAAAAGAAATTTAAAAAAATGTAAGCCTGTAGTATTGTGGGAATCAAACTGGCCTAGGCGCGCGCCCATTTGTGTTTACTACCTGAGACAAAATTTAGCAATGTGTATAATTTTCTTTAAAAAATTACTAGTATAAAGTTAGGTCATTAATTGTATACTTCGATCATGAGTCATGAATATTCATAATTTTTTTTTTAACTAACCACTTTGTTTTATAAAAGAAACTTGATAACTGCTACTTTAAGTCCGGTTTCGTTTCTCAGGAACCAGT
This sequence comes from Echinarachnius parma, assembly GCA_037951105.1. Classification (NCBI taxonomy): domain Eukaryota; kingdom Metazoa; phylum Echinodermata; class Echinoidea; order Clypeasteroida; family Echinarachniidae; genus Echinarachnius; species Echinarachnius parma. The sequence goes on from JBAMJV010012006.1 coordinate 11,428, forward strand.
GGCCCGTTTTTTTTTTTCGTTTTTTTTCCGGAACCCGTTTCCAAAAAATCGAAACCGCGGGACCCGATTTGATCGACTGAAGCGACTCAGCCTTAATTTCAATATCAGTAAGTTTTTGTGTTTGAATTGGTAATTATCCGAGTGACCTTTGACCTGTGTTCCCAAACATTTTCATAGAATTTTCTTTGGTCTACAGTACTCTTTCTAACATTAATTCTGGCATTTTTTTGTGAGATAAATATAAACTACAATAATCCTTCTAGGATTCTTTAAATATCTTGAGAATAATATATTTTTTGCATATTAATTAGCTATGTGACCTTTGACCTTTGACCTCATGGCCCCAAAATGTATCAGATAATCCGTACCTCTGAATACATGGGTTTATATTCACTTGGTCCAATACCACTTTGTCTAACTCCACTTTGGCTAAACCCATTTGGTCTAATCATCACTAGGTCTAATGCCTATTTAAACAATTGCCGTTTCGTCTAATGACCAAATGGGCCAATTGTCACTTCGTCTACTTTGTTTTTTGTTCGTTTCATCTAATAATCACTTCGTCTAATACCAGTTCATCTAATTCTCAGTTAGGCTACTCTTCACTTGGTCTATACTCTATATGCAATTCGTCTAATTACTGTTTGGTATATATAACCATTTGGTCTGTATTTCACTTGGTCTAATATCCATTTAGTCTATTACCATTTCGTCTAATACCAATAGGTCTATTTTCCACTTGGTAGCAGTTCGTCTGATGCCATTTCGTCTAAACACTATTTCAGCTTATGACCATTTAGTCTAAATCTCATTTGGTCTAATGACAAGATGTGGATCGCTCACACTGACCTCTGTGATTGCCCAACGCCTGCATGCCGTTTGAAAGATGCCATAGGGCTGTATATTATATAGCTCTATGGATATTAGCCACGGCGGTTTCACTAGACGAAACCTGTGTAGAGAAGACCAAAGACACTACAAGGGGAAGACTGGACACTGCGCCGGTTTTGTACAGCGATCAATGAAACGCTGAATTTCGTACATGGGGAAGGGCGCCCCCTAGCGTTGAGTAAGTAAACTTCTTGTTGTTTTCGCGCGTAGCCATTGAAAACACAATAGGGAACTGGTAGTGAAGTATCAAATTCCTTCTTATTTTTGCTTTTTATCTCAAAATGTACACCAAATATTAAAAGGAGTTTGTTTCTAAGTTTGTCTGTTTACAGGTGAAAATTTCCAAGAAATATTTAATAGTAGACATGCAGAATCAACATTCACGTACAAGTTTCTTTGCTTGCTGTTAAAAAAGAACTCATGTCCATCATCAGGATTGTTGCTGTTACCTGTGTCATGGTTTGAAATCAAAATAGTAACATTTATTTGAATACCTCTTTTCTCTTCAGTTATATGAAGAATTGTTAACAAGAGTGTCACATCCGAAACACAAGCATTTTGTTAACTGTCACTGTGACAGTTAACAAAATGCTTGTGTTTCGGATGTGACACTCTTGTGTTTCGGATGTGACACTCTCAACAATTCTTCATATAACTGAAGAGAAAAGAGGATGACTTGGATTTTTTGAGACATCGGAAATGCGATGCCTCAAAAAATCCAAGTCAAGTTAAAGTCATGCAGGAAATCAGGTTCCTCTTTTCACTTTCTTTTCAAAATTCGCAGATTAAAACATAATGTTCACTAGGGACAAAAAATTAATGAAATTGACTCCTGTCCATGTGGATATCAGGATTTAGATTACTAGAAGTATGAACTTGAAATATATGCAGACATAAGGCACACTTGTTTTTTTGATATTTCTGCTATTTTAGCAAATTTGTCAACAAAGATGAACATTTTCAAATCCTGCATATTTTTTTTTATTTTTTATTCTGTAGTTTTTTGCATAGAAAATGAGAAGTGAACATTATGTTTTAATCTGCGATCTAATTTGGAGAAGAAAGTGAAAAGAGGAACCAGATTTCCTGCATGACTTTAACTTGACTTGGATTTGTTGAGGCATCGCATTTCCGATGTGACAGTTAAAAAAAATGCTTGTGTTTCGGATGTGACACTCTTGTTAACGGCAATTCTTCATATAAAGAGAAAATAGGTATTCAAATAAATGTTACTATTTTTGATTTCAAACCATGACACAGGTAACAGTAACAATCCTGATGATGTAAACACGAGTTCTTTTTTAACAGCAAGCAAAGAAACTTGTACGTGAATGTTGATTCTGCATGTCTACTATTAAATATTTCTTGGAAATTTTCACCTGTAAACAGACAAACTTAGAAACAAACTCCTTTTAATATTTGGTGTACATTTTGAGATAAAAAAGCAAAAATAAGAAGGAATTTGATACTTCACTACCAGTTCCCTATTGTGTTTTCAATGGCTACGCGCGAAAACAACAAGAAGTTTACTTACTCAACGCTAGGGGGCGCCCTTTCTCATGTATGAAATTCAGCCGCTTCGTTACACAAAATCCCCGAAGTGTCCAGTCTTCCCCTTGTAGTGTCTTTGAGAAGACTAATTGGTCGCTACAATCAGGTGACAAGTCCCAAAATATCGTTTACAGTCACACCTGTGTATAATGACCACTAAGGAGAATCAAAATATTGGCCACTATAAACAGGTGACCTTTATACATGTAGACCAGTTTATTGAATAACATAGATTACAGTAAAATGTTTGTACGGTCACCAGCCAAGGGAAAATAGATATGTGGCCGCTATATAAACAAGTGAACTTTATAGACGACTTTCATCAAACAGTGCATACAGGGTGGCCCAGAAATAACGGAACGGGGCACTTCCAAAAATAAAGTAACACAATGAACATGTCCATCGGATAGGGTGTCCTTTCCAATGAACAACGATACCAAGAAAAGTAATTTTGGACGTGTAGTTTTTATTTTATGGCGCTTTGTGTGAGACCATGTCAGGTTCCTATTTTTGTCAATTTTTACCAAGTCAGTGCCTGATAAATGAGACTTATTGCCCTACATACCATTCAACACGCGAGTATTCCGCGCGCCTTTGTTAGTGTGCATTCAGCTGTGTGCCGAGCGGTGCCGAGAGAATGGGCATAATTGGTCAATAAGTATGACGGGCAGTAAGTCTCATTTATCAGACACTGACTTGGTAAAAATTGACAAAAATAGGAACCTGACATGGTCTCACTCAAAGCGCCTAAAGCCTGGTGCCCATCTGGCGATCTGGGCCTAGCGATCTAGAGCGATCTTGCCCGAATAGGAGCGATCCCCTGAGATCTGTGGTTTAGTCGCCAAGTGGGCACCAATGGCCGCACCTGATCGCTGTAACTCGCGTCCGCAAGGGTGGTGTCGGTTGCGGTCGCCGGGGTTTTGACATGTTCAAAAATCTGGCGACCAGGTCGGTCTCGATCGCATTCGCGGCGATCTGGTGCGGCCATTGGTGCCCACTTTGCGACTTAACACAGATCTCAGGGGATCGCTCCTATTCGGACAAGATCGCATAGGGCTAGCGACCTTGGAATCATCAGTTCGCAGTGAGTCAGCCTAATTTCATTGTGTACGCGATCTTTTCAATTTGGCCTCCTTGGGGTCATAGCTTGGCCCCTATTTCCACCCATTGTCAAGGAATACAATAACGAGGAATTCACGCTTTTTTTATTCTGAATTTATTGGCGATGCATGGCTAGCCGTTTGAACATTTATTTCCTTTTCTTGATATCAAGAGTTACCAACAGCAAATCATTTATTGATATCAACAATTCAAGAATAATATCAAGAAAAGAATTCTTGATTCTTGCAGGGCGCCTTTGTAGAGCAGTTTCGCATAACTGAACATTGAATTCTTGATAATATTATCAAGAAACCATTTTCTGTTGCTAACCAATGATAATTCCTGATTTCAAAAATTCAACTCCTGGCATCAAGAAATCGAATTCTTGATATCAAGAAATCGAACTCTGGATATCAAGAAATCGACCTCTGGATATCATTAATTTATTTCCTGATATCAAGAATTTAATTATTGATATTTGAAAACAGAATTCCTGATATCAAGGATTGAATTCCTGATATCAGGAAATATGAACAATTGCCCAAATGGCTTTTTTTGTGCGATCCCGCCCGACATGCGATCGAGAACGAAATTTTTAAACATGTCCAAAACATTGCGACCGCAACCGACACCACCCTTACGGACGCGAGTTACAGCGATCTGGTGCGGCCATTGGTGCCCACTTTGCGACTGAACAACAGATCTCAGGGGATCGCTCCTATTCGGGCAAGATCGCTAGGCGCAGATCGCAAGGTGGGCACTGGGTTTATTAAAAAAACTCGCAAAGCGTATTCTGATGTCAAGACAAGCAAGAGCGAACAATACCTGGCTCTAATTCTCAACGATGCGCGCATGCGTGGAAATAGGGACAATAGGAAGTCGCCGTGAGATCGCATGGTGGGCACCGAAATGATCGCGTACGCAATGAGATCGGGCTGACTCGCGGCGAACTGGTGCGATTCACACCGAACTGAGATCGCTAGCAACTCGGGCTAGATCGCAAGCGCAGATCGCCTAATGGGCAGTAGGCTTTAAAACAAAAACTACACGTCCAAAATTACTTTTCTTGGTATCGTTGTTCATTGGAAAGGACACCCTATCCGATGGACATGTTTATTGTGTTAGTTTATTTTGGGAAGTGCCCCGTTCCGTTATTTCTGGGCCACCCTGTATAGTGCCCACCCGAAAGGAAACAAGATAGTGGCCCAGGACGAAATTCTAGTTGAAATTCTAATTGGTACCCATTCCTTTGAAATTCTAATTGGTACCAATTGAAACTGAATTCAATGGGTACCCATTGGCAAATCAATGGGTACCCATTGAATTCAATTGGTACCCATTGAATTTGAAATGGGTACCCACTGATAGGAAAATTTCACTTATAGTTCCCTAAAATATAGATGAATGTCTACCAGATTAGAAGATATGAGTTTTATGTCACTTTCCATCTTACAAATATTGAAGTTTGAAAGTGCCTGTAAGTGTAAACACAGACACGTTACCAGAAAATTGACAATAATTGTAAAAAAATGTGTTTTCTAACCATTTTCAGATGCATTTTTTAGGTCAATGGTGTAAGAAAACCTACCCAATGTATGCATTTTCTTGAAGTACCCATTAAGGACTACCAGACATGCTAAAATGAGCCTAGCAGCATGATTAGTTTTTTTTCACAGAAGCTATTCAAAAACCCCTGAAAACCACTTCAGGCCAATAAATGGTTGCGTAACAGGGTTTAACCTCATTTTCGTGTGCGTTTTCATGCTAGAAAACATTTCGGAAGCAAATTTTCACTGGTGGTACCCTAAAATATAGCTGCATGTCTATCATTCCATGATTCCACCAATTTTCATGCTTCTACTAGGTTGGACCAGGACTAAAGGTGAACTTTGACCTTCAACTTTTTAAGTACACAAAATTAGGTACTTCAAAATTTTAAGTACACAACATTTATGCAGATCTTTTCTGATGCATATAATCGTTGTTTCCATATCAAAAGAGTCAAAATCAAAAAACGACATCAACCTTGGTTTACAAAAAAAGTTGAAAAAAATGTGTTCTAAGAAAAATTGTTTATATAAGAAATACGTTAAAAATAAAACCGATAAAAGAAAAGAACGATATACTAAATTTCGGAATGGGTATACAAAAGAAATTCGGGCAGCAAAAAAACAACACTATTTATTAAAATTTCAAACTTTTAAGGGAAATATAAATAAAACATGGAAAATTATTAATCAGCTTTTGCAGAAAAAAAAAAGCATGGATTCCTCTTGTTTTTAATAGTGATGGTTCACTTATTTCTGACCCCCAACAAATTGCTGAAGGTTTTAATAATTACTTTAAAGATATTGGACAAAATATAGCAAATAGTAATGTTCATGCAAACACTCATTTTTCTTCATTTTTGTACCAAAATAATCCTCACACTGCTTATTTTACACCTATTACTGAAAAGGAAATAATTGAATATGCTTTGTCATTTAAGAATGGTAAAGCCCCTGGTTTTGACTCTGTTGATATTTCTGTAGTCAATAAAATTATTCATCTGATATGTAAACCCCTGTGCAAGATTTTTAATTTGTGTCTTGAACATGGTATTGTCCCTACTGACTTGAAATTGGCTAAAGTTATTCCTATATATAAAAGGGGTCCTAAAGATATTTTTTCAAACTACAGGCCAATTTCTTTACTTCCATTATTTTCTAACATTTTTGAAAAATGCATTTATTTTCGCCTTTTGAATTTCTTGGATAAACATAACATTTTATCTCCTAAACAGTTTGGCTTTAGAGCAAATCACTCAACTTCACATGCCCTTTTACATTTTTTAATTCATGTCTCAAAAGCAATTGAAAATAATGAGATTATTGTTGGTATTTTTCAGGACTTTCAAAAGGCGTTCGATTCCATCAGTCATGATATACTTCTTTCGAAACTGAATCATTATGGTATACGTGGTATTACATTAGCCTTATTTCAAAGTTATTTGAGTGATCGCAAACAATTTACTGTTTTAAATCTGCATAATTATTGCCAACAATCAGTCTGTTGTGGCGTACCACAGGGATCGATTTTAGGTCCGCTTTTATTTTTAATATATATTAATGACTTACATACAGTATCCCCTTATTTGAATTTTTTATTATTTGCAGATGACACAAACATTTTTTATAAACATAAAAATGCTGATTCCTTGACTCAGATTTTAAATGTTGAATTGGAAAATGTTAATGAATGGATAAAAGCAAACAAATTGCAACTGAATTATGATAAAACTCACATTATGGTATTTAATGCAGGTGGGGATAATATGAATAACATTCAAATATGTATAAATGAAAATATAATAAAGCATGTCGACTTAACTAAGTTTTTAGGTGTTACTATTGATAGAGATTTAAAGTGGAAAAATCATCTGTACGATATTTTACGTAAAACTTCTAAGATGATAGGAGTCATGAGTAAATACTTTACCACATAATGTTCTATTGTTATTATATAATTCTATGATATTACCCTACTTGTCTTATTGTAATATTATATGGGGATCCTGCAATACTCTTGCAGAAAAGGGCAGTTCGTATTATTTGTCATAAGCCATTTCTAAGCCACTCACGACCGCTATTTTTAATGTTAAAAATTTGACCCATTAATTTATTGTATGAATTCCAGTTGTGTGTGTTTATGTACTAATTTTATAATAATTTATTACCAAAATCATTTAGCAATACCTTTCAATGTAATAGTGATGTTCACCACTACAATACTAGAACTGCTTCAGATATTCGTGCAATATATGGACGTAAATCCTTCTCAAACTCTATATTTTTATGCAAAGGTCCGTTATCATGGAATAGACTAGCTATTGAAATTAAGCAGTGTAAAACCTTAAGCAACTTTAAAAGAAAGCTCAAATCATACTTAATGCTACAAATTTAGCTGCAACACAACTTTTTTTTTTTTCTCTCTTTCTTGTCTTAATAAATTTTAGTAATTTTTAGTAATTAAATTTTTAATTTTAATTTTTGTTGTTGTATGTATAGCTTTTATTCGCTTGCCCTGAGGATTGTCTATTTATAAGTTCTTTGTAACTTCCAGACAATCCTTCCACTCTTCATATCTGTTCTTTTTTCTTTTTTATCCTGTGTTTATGTATTGTAATGTTATTTTGTATTATTGTATACTTGTACAATGTATGCTATTGTTTTTATGAAAGTGGAAATAAAATTCAATTCAATTCAACTTTGCTGATTTCTGATATGTTCAGACTTTGAGGGCGCCCTACACGAAAATGGAACCATTTTTTGTGCTGATTTTTTGTGTGCTTTTAGAGAAAGTTGTTAAATTGATTTACATTCTCACTTTTTATTTATTTGTTGTCATATCTAATTTTATTGACCCCTAAACACTGTCCGAAAATTAAAATTTCACGACTGAAGGTCATTTTTTTATGACCTCGTACACAAACATTTACAGATATTAAAGTTCTTTCAACTTACACAAATTTAGCTTGCTCCTTCATTCACTTTAGCTGTGAGGGGCAGTTGAAAATGGCTGATTTTTGTATTATAACACCTTTTAATAATCGCGCATTGGTTGCTAGGTAAGGCTGAATCTTAGCAACCGTTTGACCTTGGCTTGGGGCAAAATATTTCAGAATTTTCCGTGAGACACTTGGGGGAACATTTGGTGCGAATTTTAGCAAAATAGGAGGGGGTCGGGTGAACATTTCTCTGAAAATTGGGTGATTTGACGTGGATATACTACAACTTACTCCTATTAAGCTCCTCCTGATCGAGCTCTGTCTTGCCTCCCTTGGGTGCATTCACACAGACACTCACTCGGAGTCACACAATAACGAAATGTAGTAGTACAACTTACCGCATTATTGTAGCTCCTCCTGAGCACCTTCTTGCCTTGGTTCGCCGCCCGTACAGTGTAGCTGCTCGCTGGGCCACCTCACACCTGTTGCCAGACGACCTCAGATCAGCCATGCCGACTCCAAACCGTCTCCATTCTTCTTCTTCTTCCAATAAAGTGCAGCTTCAGACTTGAAGATTACGCAATGTTTGTGCCCCTGTGTGGGACATGTGTGCATACCCATATACAGTAAGCCCCTTGACTTGCAGGGGTGAACCATTTACTTTGTAGATGTGGTGCATACCAGTTCCACCTCACATTCAGTCACAAGTTGGTACATTTATTTACAAGTTCGTGCAAGTAAAAAACAGTCATATTTTGACTGTTGGGAAGTTTAGGCGTATGTTACACTCAGTAAGTCCTTGAATGTCTATACTCTCTACAGAGGGTGAGGTGGCAGGATCCATCGGTAAGTTGTTCCAGTCTTTGGTGTTCTGGGAAAGAACGATGAGGTGAATTCCCCACTGGTAAAGTGGTAGTGGTAGTGGTACATGATGGAGCAATGAAGCGAGTTGATTGTGAGTCATGCCCCGATTTCCTAACATAAACCCAACTAACAACTATCAAGCAACAAAGCTACACAACCATGACAACATGCAACATAAATCCTAGGCCTCAAACCTGTACCAAAAGCTTCCAATTATTGGTCCCAGACTATTCCCGTTTTGCCCGTATACGTATACAGTATACCGTGGAGAGACGATGTCCGCGGCACCTCCACGTGATGCACACCTGCACGCAAAAATTCGCATCCCGGGACCCGGCCCGAGGTTGATACAATATACCGCCTTTGTAATGTATGTAAATATTATGCGTATGACGTAAGACTCTCCGTTGCCAAGCTTAACAATAGTAACTAGGTCAGACAAGCTAAGTTTGCCGGAGCATGCCGGACCTAGTTACTATTGTTAAGCTTGCAACGGGGAGTCTTACGTCATACGCATATTATTTGCATACATTACATTACATTGATAGTAACTGTAAGTCAGCTGAGCAGCTGAAAGTGTGCGGGCTTCAACCAATCACAAAGTTTACGTAACATGCATGTAACTGCAGTGACGTAGCTACGGATGGGGGGGGGGGGGGGGGCACGTGCCCCCCCCCCCCCCCCTATCATTTGGCAAAAAAAAAAAAATGACGACCCGACATTAAAGGAGTAGTACAGTTTTGGTAAGACTGAACCTTAGTAACCAAAACCTGCACAGTAACATTATAAACTAATATTTATAACCCCACCATGCTGAAAGGTATACAAACATACAAACGACTAAGTAAAAAGCCTATTATCATTAAAACACAAGAGGGCGCTCTCTAATAAGGCATTGGTTTCAACCCTTTTTCATACAAAAGTATGCATTTGTTGTTTTGTTGAAATAATGATTAAATAGAGACGGATCATCAACAACTATTAAAAAAACGCTTTTGAAAATCTTTGAAAAAGTGTAAGCATTTTTCTTTTTTTTATAAATTATCGTATTTATTTAGGGCGCAAATAAATACGATCGGATATATTTATTGATATTTCAGCCATTTCTGAACCGATTAATACTTTCTCAACGAAATAGATTTGTATCATTGTTTTGAAATATGGGCGTTTTATAATTGCCCTATACTATAGGCATATCCTTAAATCATAATTTTGTTCCAATTTGTTTATCATGTTTATTGGCTTATACTAATTATATACTCAATCAAATCAAATTGCAAACTGATGATGTACATTTATTTATAGCCCTTCACGATCGATAATAATGTATAAATATAATATGAATACAAAGTCATGTAAGCAAAACAACGTGATATGACTTGGAAGATCGAAGAGGCAGTAACTTAGTTGGAAAATGCAGTAACCTTGTTTTGTCTCTGCAGGGCAACAGAATTATGGTGGCCACTAAATCAGGCCCGTCGGAGCCGCTACGGATGGTACCGATTCGTCCCTACCACTTTTCAGCCTAAAAAAATAAAATAAAAAAAAAAAAGAGAGAGAGAGTGGAGAGAAAAGAAAAGAGAAGAAAAGAGAAGAGAAAAGAAGAGAGAAGGTGTGAGGATGATAAATGTCATGCCATGTAGGCTGATCGTCACCAGCTAATGGAAGAACACGAACATCGAAGTGACATAATACCCTTTTTCCATTATTATGAAACGCATTATCATTATCATATAAACCGAAGTTTGTAACCAATCGTAAAAAGTAAATGACGTGTCAATTTGTATGAAATGTGCAGTAATGAATAAATGCCGAAAGGCGAAGGAACCGTTTGCACCCCATCTTGAAACTGATCCTTCTACATCAAGCGCATCATGTACACCACAAACAACAGTTCTACCAGCAGAGGCGTCGAGGCCTGGGGGGGGGGGAGCAAGGGGGGGGGGGGCGCGGTCGCCCCGCCAATGAAAATATTGGGGGGTGAACATATCGTTTCGCCCCCCCCCCCCCCCAAATAATTCCGAAAATAAGGAAGAAAAAATCGAGTGATATAATGCCAAAGAGGGGAAAGACACATTTTATCAATAATTAACATTCAAAATAGCTTCCTTTTTTTTATAGTTTGAAAAGGACTGCAAATCTCCTTTTTTTGCCGCGCGCTTCGCGCGCATACAGTTTCTCATATTGCAAGTTTCATTTCGGTTGTGGGAACTCACATTTCCAAATGTGTTGGGCAATGTAATTTCTCAAACGCACATCTCAAACGGAGTTTATTAGACCCTCATCTATTGCACACCGTCACAGAAATGAAATAATATTATGTCTTTCGATTCTGTCCATATGCGCTGAACACAAATCAAATTGGAATATCATGTCCCCCCACATTTGAAAGTGGAGGAGATTGTCCCCCTTTCTTTATCATTATGTATGTTTGGTTCCATAGCTTACACTTGAACACTTCATATTATGTGAAATTTCTGTCTCGGGTGTGCACCAAATCGCACAATTTCACGCCCAAAATACTGTGGCAGGTGAACACCCTCTCCCACAACCCTCCCCCGCTTGGTCGCTTCGCTTCCTCGCAATGTCCCCCCCCCCCCTCCACTTCTGAAAAGTTGTTGACCTCCTTGCTTAGTTTCATGGGAGCTTAAATGCCCTAGACTCTATCGATGGCTCTATAGTACAGGATAACGTGGATCCATCTCATGCAAGGCTCAATCTTTTCCTCGCTATGCCCTTTAAAGGGACTTAGTAACATTGTCCAAATCCTCAAAATAAAATTGTAATTCTAGCGGTTCCTTTATACCTTGTTGTATTCGTATTAACAATAAAATCATGGGACAGCTTTCGGTTTTTCAAATTTCCCTTTCATTACAAAGATATGTATGATTGAAGTATTTAGATAAGAAAATCTCCGGGCGAGATTTTCATCCCTGTACAAAGTGAATGCAGTGAGTTGGTGAATATCACCCAATATCACTTTGCATTTTCGCTCATTACTTGGCCATACATTGTCCATTTGACCTGAAATTTTCACACAATACCCTGAGGACATATGAGATAACAACAGTATACATTGCATCAACCATTCATCAGTTTTTGCACATCTCAACAAAGTTACTAGATCCCTTTAAAAATACGCTACGAGTAGGTTCACTATTTTATACACATTATAGGAGTCTGAATGTCTGTAATATAAAAGCTTCCGGGGGCCCCGCCCTCTGGACCCCATTTGGGGGGACAATAGTCCCCCATATGTGGGTGCCCCCTTGACTCGGGTCTAATTCGAGCCATCAAGACACATTCAATGAGCGCATAATAAAAACTTGTTTTGTCATAAGATATAGACTTTAGACCCCGTCTTTAGATTTTCGGTCATGCCAATGTGGGGCTTAGTTTTAGCTCTGTCAGTGTTTTTTTTTTTTTTTTCAAATTACCCCCCCCCCCCCCCCCCTCCATCGCAAAAACGGATCGACGTCTGTCTACCAGGATATACACATGGGATCAACAGCGTGTGTCCAAGGGCGTATGATCTCGAGGGATAGGGGATATATCCCCCACTTTTTTATGCAGGGGTTGCCTGTATACAAGACAAACAATCCCCACTTTTTTTTAGAAGTTAAATCTTGCAAAAAGGACAATAATGACCATACTTCCCATTTTTGTCAACTTTTACCAAGTCATTGCCCGATTATTCACACTTACTGCATCGACCAATTGTGCCCATTCTTTCGTTTCACAGCTGAATGCACACTACCAATGGCGCGCGTACTGCTCGTTATAACGGGCCCTAAGTGCGAATTATCAGACGTTGACTTGGTAAATATTTACAAAACATTTAATGGGAACCTGACATGGTGTCACTCACAGCGCCCTAAAACAAAAACAACTCAACCAAAATTCTTTTTCTTGGTATCGTTTTTCATTGGAAAAGACATTCTATCCGATGGACATAATAATTTTGTTACTTTGTTTTTGGAAGTGCACCGTTCCGTTTTTGTGGGGGGCCACCCTGTATAATAGTGGTCTTATCATGAGGGAGATTATTTAAGTCATGATTTCTTTAATTTAGTATTATCAAATATCCTTTCAAGGTATGCACCAGATTGCATTATTTCGAGTCAAAATTTGCAAAAGCTCCTTACCGTGGGAGGGGGGGGGGGGGGGGGGGGGGGACACACCCTCCCGCACCCCCCCCCCCCCCCCTCGGGCGCTTCGCGCCCAAGGGCCCCCTCGCTCCGCTCCCTCGCAGTTGTGCCTCGCCCCCCAATCCGGTGACCGTACCACTTTAAAATTTCTTCCGACGGGCCTGCACTTACTTCTAAAACAGCCTCCCTTTGGGGACTACGTCAACCGAGGTCACCTGCACTTTCTATGATTACATGTATGCATGGTCACCTGTTACTTTCCGGATTTCCCCCTCTTAGTCACGTGACTATGAATTAACATGTGATAGCGATCGAGACAGCGCAGCTTGTATGTTGACGTCCTTTGAGTTACCGGGCTGAAGTTGGTTACTTTTTCCTTATTGGATATTCAAGTCATTTACTTATTCGATATTCATTTACTTATTCGGTTTTCCGTCGTTCAACATTTCTATATCATATCACTCGACCACGTCACATCGATCGAGATGCAGCCGTTATGCGTGGAATGGAGGGGCCGGCCGGGGGCGGAGCTGAGGGGAGGGGAGAGTGCATGGGGGAGGAGGGGACGAGGGGGGGGGGGGGGGGGGTTCACGCTAAAATAAGCGCCATGGCACAATTAAAGTGCCCTAGTCCACATGGACCGGGCAGCCACCTATTTCAAGTGGTCAAATATTGTAAGAGGAACCCAGAATAGGTTAGCTTGACCCGGTCCATGTGTTTTCAGGTGGTCAATTGACCATTAATCAGGGACATGCATATTATAAGGAAAAAAGCAAGAAAACATAATATCACTCAATTAAATATAAGTGCCCCAAAGTGCCTTTGTCCACATGGACCGGGCAGCCAGACATCTTAAGTGGTCAAACATCGTATTGCAAACCCATAATAGGTTAGCTTGACCCGGTCCATGTGGTTTACGGTGGTCAAATTGACCATTATTCAAGGACATGTATAATATATGAAAAATGGAAAATAACACATTATCACTAAAATATATATAAGTCCCCCAAAGTGCCATAGTCCACATGGACCGGGCAGCCACCTATCTCAAGTGGTCAAATATCGTAAGAGGAACCCAGAATAGGTTAGCTTGACCCGGTCCATGTGTTTTCAGGTGGTCAATTGACCATTAATCAGGGACATGCATATTATAAGGAAAAGAGCAAGAAAACATAATATCACTCAATTAAATATAAGTGCCCCAAAGTGCCTTTGTCCACATGAACCGGGCAGCCACACATCTTAAGTGGTCAAACATCGTATTGCAAACCCAGAATAGGTTAGCTTGACCCGGTCCATGTGGTTTACGGTGGTCAAATTGACCATTATTCAAGGACATGTATAATATATGAAAAATGGAAAATAGCACATTATCACTAAAATATATATAAGTTCTCCAAAGTGCTCTAGTCCACATGGACCGGGCAGCCACACATCATAAGTCGTCAAACATGGTATGTGAAACCCAGAATAGGTTAGCTTGACCCGGACCATGTGGTTTAAGGTGGTCAAATTGACCATTATTCAAGGACATGTATATTATATCAAAAAAGAAAAATGGAATATAACACATTATCACTAAAATATATATAAGTGCCCCAAAGTACCCTAGTCCACATGGACCGGGCCGCCACCTATCTCAAGTGGTCAAATATCGTAAGAGGAACCCAGAATATGTTAGCTTGACCCGGTCCATGTGTTTTCAGGTGGTCAATTGACCATTAATCAGGGACATGCATATTATAAGGAAAAAAACAAGAAAACATAATATCACTCAATTAAATATAAGTGCCCCAAAGTGCCTTTGTCCATATGGACCGGGCAGCAACACATCTTAAGTGGTCAAACATCGTATTGCAAACCCAGAATAGGTTACCTTGACCGGGTCCATGAGGTTTACGGTGGTCAAATTGACCATTATTCAAGGACATGTATATTATAAGAAAAATTGAAAATAACACATTATCACTAAAATATATATAAGTGCCCCAAAGTGCCTTTGTCCACATGGACAAAAATGGTATGTGAAACCCAGGATAGGTTAGCTTGACCCGGTCAATGTGGTTTAAGGTGGTCAAATTGACCATTATTCAAGGACATGTATAATATAAGAAAAATGGAATATAACACATTATCACTAAAATATATATAAGTGCCCCAAAGTGCCCTAGTCCACATGGACCGGGCAGCCACCTATCTCAAGTGGTCAAATATCGTACGAGGTACCCAAAATAGGTTAGCTTGACCCGGTCCATGTGTTTTCAGGTGGTCAATTGACCATTAATCAGGGACATACATATTATAAGGAAAAAAGCAAGAAAACATAATATCACTCAATTAAATATAAGTGCCCCAAAGTGCGTTTGTCCACATGGACCGGGCAGCCACACATCTTAGGTGGTCAAACATTGTATTGCGAACCCAGAATAGGTTAGCTTGACCCGGTCCATGTGGTTTACGGTGGTCAAATTGACCATTATTCAAGGACATGTATAATATAAGAAAAATGGAAAATAACACATTATCACTAAAATATATATAAGTGCCCCAAAGTGCCCTAGTCCACATGGACCGGGCAGCCACCTATCTCAAGTGGTCAAATATCGTACGAGGTACCCAAAATAGGTTAGCTTGACCCGGTCCATGTGTTTTCAGGTGGTCAATTGACCATTAATCAGGGACATACATATTACAAGGAAAAAAGCAAGAAAACATAATATCACTCAATTAAATATAAGTGCCCCAAAGTGCGTTTGTCCACATGGACCGGGCAGCCACACATCTTAGGTGGTCAAACCTTGTATTGCGAACACAGAATAGGTTAGCTTGACCCGGTCCATGTGGTTTACGGTGGTCAAATTGACCATTATTCAAGGACATGTATATTATAAGAAAAATGGAAAATAACACATTATCACTAAAATATATATTAGTGCCCCAAAGTGCCTTTGTCCACATGGACCGGGCAGCCACACATCATAAGTGGTCAAACATGGTATGTGAAACCCAGAATAGGTTAGCTTGACCCGGTCCATGTGGTTTAAGGTGGTCAAATTGACCATTATTCAAGGACATGCATATTATAAGGAAAAAAGCAAGAAAACATAATATCACTCAATTAAATATAAGTGCCCCAAAGTGCCTTTGTCCATATGGACCGGGCAGCCACACATCTTAAGTGGTCAAACATCGTATTGCAAACCCAGAATAGGTTAGCTTGACCCGGTCCATGTGGTTTACGGTGGTCAAATTGACCATTATTCAAGGACATGTATATTATAAGAAAAATGGAAAATAACACATTATCACTAAAAATATATAAAGTCCCCCAAAGTGCCCTAGTCCACATGGACCGGGCAGCCACCTATCTCAAGTGGTCAAATATTGTAAGAGGAACCCAGAATAGGTTAGCTTGACCCGGTCCATGTGTTTTCAGGTGGTCAATTGACCATTAATCAGGGACATGCATATTATAAGGAAAAAAGCAAGAAAACATAATATCACTCAATTAAATATAAGTGCCCCAAAGTGCCTTTGTCCACATGGACCGGGCAGCCACACATCTTAAGTGGTCAAACATTGTATTGCAATCCCAGAATAGGTTAGCTTGACTCGGTCCATGTTGTTTACGGTGGTCAAATTGACCATTATTCAAGGACATGTATATTATAAGAACAATGGAAAATAACACATTATCACTAAAATATATATAAGTGCCCCAAAGTGCCTTTGTCCACATGGACCGGGCAGCCACACATCATAAGTCGTCAAACATGGTATGTGAAACCCAGAATAGGTTAGCTTGACCCGGTCCATGTGGTTTAAGGTGGTCAAATTGACCATTATTCAAGGACATGTATAATATAAGAAAAATGGAAAATAACACATTATCACTAAAATATATATAAGTGCCCCAAAGTGCCCTAGTCCACATGGACCGGGCAGCCACCTATCTCAAGTGGTCAAAAATCGTAAGAGAAACCCAGAATAGGTTAGCTTGACCCGGTCCATGTGTTTTCAGGTGGTCAATTGACCATTAATCAGGGACATGCATATTATAAGGAAAAAAGCAAGAAAACATAATATCACTCAATTAAATATATGTGCCCCAAAGTGCCTTTGTCCACATGGACCGGGCAGCCACACATCTTAAGTGGTCAAACATCGTATTGCAAACCCAGAATAGGTTAGCTTGACCCGGTCCATGTGGTTTACGGTGGTCAAATAGACCATTATTCAAGGACATGTATAATATATGAAAAATGGAAAATAACACATTATCACTAAAATATATATAAGTCCCACAAAGTGCCCTAGTCCACATGGACCGGGCAGCCACCTATCTCAAGTGGTCAAAAATCGTAAGAGGAACCCAGAATAGGTTAGCTTGACCCGGTCCATGTTTTTTCAGGTGGTCAATTGACCATTAATCAGGGACATGCATATTATAAGGAAAAAATCAAGAAAACATAATATCACTCAATTAAATATAAGTGCCCCAAAGTGCCTTTGTCCATATGGACCGGGCAGCCACACATCTTAAGTGGTCAAACATCGTATTGCAAACCCAGAATAGGTTACCTTGACCGGGTCCATGAGGTTTACGGTGGTCAAATTGACCATTATTCAAGGACATGTATATTATAAGAAAAATTGAAAATAACACATTATCACTAAAAATATATATAAGTGCCCCAAAGTGCCTTTGTCCACATGGACCGGGCAGCCACACAGCTTAAGTGGTCAAACATCGTATTGCAAACCCAGAATAGGTTAGCTTGACCCGGTCCATGTGGTTTACGGTGGTCAAATTGACCATTATTCAAGGACATGTATATTATACGAAAAATTGAAAATAACACATTATCACTAAAATATATATAAGTGCCCGAAAGTGCCTTTGTCCACATGGACCGGGCAGCCACACATCATAAGTCGTCAAACATGGTATGTGAAACCCAGGATAGGTTAGCTTGACCCGGTCCATGTGGTTTAAGGTGGTCAAATTGACCATTAATCAAGGACATGTATAATATAAGAAAAATGGAAAATAACACATTATCACTAAAATATATATAAGTGCCCCAAAGTGCCCTAGTCCACATGGACCGGGCAGCCACCTATCTCAAGTGGTCAAATATCGTAAGAGGAACCCAGAATAGGTTAGCTTGACCCGGTCCATGTGTTTTCAGGTGGTCAATTGACCATTAATCAGGGACATGCATATTATAAGGAAAAAAGCAAGAAAACATAATATCACTCAATTAAATATAAGTGCCACAAAGTGCCTTTGACCACATGGACCGGGCAGCCACACATCTTAAGTGGTCAAACATCGTATTGCAAACCCAGAATGGTTTACGGTGGTCAAATTGACCATTATTCAAGGACATGTATATTATAAGAAAAATGGAAAATAACACATTATCACTAAAATATATATAAGTGCCCCAAAGTGCCTTTGTCCACATGGAGCGGGCAGCCACACATCATAAGTGGTCAAACATGGTATGTGCAACCCAGGATAGGTTAGCTTGACCCGGTCCATGTGGTTTACGGTGGTCAAATTGACCATTATTCAAGGACATGTATATTATAAGAAAAATTGAAAATAACACATTATCACTAAAATATATATAAGTGCCCCAAAGTGCCTTTGTCCACATGGACCGGGCAGCCACACATCATAAGTCGTCAAACATGGTATGTGCAACCCAGGATAGGTTGGCTTGACCCGGTCCATGTGGTTTAAGGTGGTCAAATTGACCATTATTCAAGGACATGTATATTATAAGAAAAATTGAAAATAACACATTATCACTAAAATATATATAAGTGCCCCAAAGTGCCTTTGTCCACATGGACCGGGCAGCCACCTATTTCAAGTGGTCAAATATCGTAAGAGGAACCCAGAATAGGTTAGCTTGACCCGGTCCATGTGTTTTCAGGTGGTCAATTGACCATTAATCAGGGACATGCATATTATAAGGAAAAAAGCAAGAAAACATAATATCACTCAATTAAATATAAGTGCCCCAAAGTGCCTTTGTCCACATGGACCGGGCAGCCAGACATCTTAAGTGGTCAAACATCGTATTGCAAACCCAGAATAAGTTAGCTTGACCCGGTCCATGTGGTTTACGGTGGTCAAATTGAACATTATTCAAGGACATGTATAATATAAGAAAAATTGAAAATAACACATTATCACTAAAATATATATAAGTGCCCCAAAGTGCCTTAGTCCACACGGACCGGGCAGCCACCTATTTCAAGTGGTCAAATATCGTAAGAGGAACCCAGAATAGGTTAGCTTGACCCGGTCCATGTGTTTTCAGGTGGTCAATTGACCATTAATCAGGGACATGCATATTATAAGGAAAAAAGCAAGAAAACATAATATCACTCAATTAAATATAAGTGCCCCAAAGTGCCTTTGTCCACATTGACCGGGCAGCCACACATCTTAAGTGGTCAAACATCGTATTGCAAACCCAGAATAGGTTAGCTTGACCCGGTCCATGTGGTTTACGTTGGTCAAATTGACCATTATTCAAGGACATGTATAATATATGAAAAATGGAAAATAACACATTATCACTAAAATATATAAAAGTTCTCCAAAGTGCCCTAGTCCACATGGACCGGGCAGCCACACATCATAAGTCGTCAAACATGGTATGTGAAACCCAGAATAGGTTAGCTTGACCCGGACCATGTGGTTTAAGGTGGTCAAATTGACCATTATTCAAGGACATGTATATTATATCAAAAAAGAAAAATGGAATATAACACATTATCACTAAAATATATATAAGTGCCCCAAAGTACCCTAGTCCACATGGACCGGGCCGCCACCTATCTCAAGTGGTCAAATATCGTAAGAGGAACCCAGAATATGTTAGCTTGACCCGGTCCATGTGTTTTCAGGTGGTCGATTGACCATTAATCAGGGACATGCATATTATAAGGAAAAAAGCAAGAAAACATAATATCACTCAATTAAATATAAGTGCCCCAAAGTGCCTTTGTCCATATAGACCGGGCAGCCACCCATCTTAAGTGGTCAAACATCGTATTGCAAACCCAGAATAGGTTACCTTGACCGGGTCCATGAGGTTTACGGTGGTCAAATTGACCATTATTCATGGACATTTATATTATAAGAAAAATTGAAATAACACATTATCACTAAAATATATATTAGTGCCCCAAAGTGCCTTTGTCCACATGGACAAAAATGGTATGTGAAACCCAGGATAGGTTAGCTTGACCCGGTCCATGTGTTTTCAGGTGGTCAATTGACCATTAATCAGGGACATGCATATTATAAGGAAAAAAACAAGAAAACATAATATCACTCAATTAAATATAAGTGCCCCAAAGTGCCTTTGTCCATATGGACCGGGCAGCAACACATCTTAAGTGGTCAAACATCGTATTGCAAACCCAGAATAGGTTACCTTGACCGGGTCCATGAGGTTTACGGTGGTCAAATTGACCATTATTCAAGGACATGTATATTATAAGAAAAATTGAAAATAACACATTATCACTAAAATATATATAAGTGCCCCAAAGTGCCTTTGTCCACATGGACAAAAATGGTATGTGAAACCCAGGATAGGTTAGCTTGACCCGGTCAATGTGGTTTAAGGTGGTCAAATTGACCATTATTCAAGGACATGTATAATATAAGAAAAATGGAATATAACACATTATCACTAAAATATATATAAGTGCCCCAAAGTGCCCTAGTCCACATGGACCGGGCAGCCACCTATCTCAAGTGGTCAAATATCGTACGAGGTACCCAAAATAGGTTAGCTTGACCCGGTCCATGTGTTTTCAGGTGGTCAATTGACCATTAATCAGGGACATACATATTATAAGGAAAAAAGCAAGAAAACATAATATCACTCAATTAAATATAAGTGCCCCAAAGTGCGTTTGTCCACATGGACCGGGCAGCCACACATCTTAGGTGGTCAAACATTGTATTGCGAACCCAGAATAGGTTAGCTTGACCCGGTCCATGTGGTTTACGGTGGTCAAATTGACCATTATTCAAGGACATGTATAATATAAGAAAAATGGAAAATAACACATTATCACTAAAATATATATAAGTGCCCCAAAGTGCCCTAGTCCACATGGACCGGGCAGCCACCTATCTCAAGTGGTCAAATATCGTACGAGGTACCCAAAATAGGTTAGCTTGACCCGGTCCATGTGTTTTCAGGTGGTCAATTGACCATTAATCAGGGACATACATATTACAAGGAAAAAAGCAAGAAAACATAATATCACTCAATTAAATATAAGTGCCCCAAAGTGCGTTTGTCCACATGGACCGGGCAGCCACACATCTTAGGTGGTCAAACCTTGTATTGCAAACCCAGAATAGGTTAGCTTGACCCGGTCCATGTGGTTTACGGTGGTCAAATTGACCATTATTCAAGGACATGTATATTATAAGAAAAATGGAAAATAACACATTATCACTAAAATATATATTAGTGCCCCAAAGTGCCTTTGTCCACATGGACCGGGCAGCCACACATCATAAGTGGTCAAACATGGTATGTGAAACCCAGAATAGGTTAGCTTGACCCGGTCCATGTGGTTTAAGGTGGTCAAATTGACCATTATTCAAGGACATGCATATTATAAGGAAAAAAGCAAGAAAACATAATATCACTCAATTAAATATAAGTGCCCCAAAGTGCCTTTGTCCATATGGACCGGGCAGCCACACATCTTAAGTGGTCAAACATCGTATTGCAAACCCAGAATAGGTTAGCTTGACCCGGTCCATGTGGTTTACGGTGGTCAAATTGACCATTATTCAAGGACATGTATATTATAAGAAAAATGGAAAATAACACATTATCACTAAAAATATATAAAGTCCCCCAAAGTGCCCTAGTCCACATGGACCGGGCAGCCACCTATCTCAAGTGGTCAAATATTGTAAGAGGAACCCAGAATAGGTTAGCTTGACCCGGTCCATGTGTTTTCAGGTGGTCAATTGACCATTAATCAGGGACATGCATATTATAAGGAAAAAAGCAAGAAAACATAATATCACTCAATTAAATATAAGTGCCCCAAAGTGCCTTTGTCCACATGGACCGGGCAGCCACACATCTTAAGTGGTCAAACATTGTATTGCAATCCCAGAATAGGTTAGCTTGACTCGGTCCATGTTGTTTACGGTGGTCAAATTGACCATTATTCAAGGACATGTATATTATAAGAACAATGGAAAATAACACATTATCACTAAAATATATATAAGTGCCCCAAAGTGCCTTTGTCCACATGGACCGGGCAGCCACACATCATAAGTCGTCAAACATGGTATGTGAAACCCAGAATAGGTTAGCTTGACCCGGTCCATGTGGTTTAAGGTGGTCAAATTGACCATTATTCAAGGACATGTATAATATAAGAAAAATGGAAAATAACACATTATCACTAAAATATATATAAGTGCCCCAAAGTGCCCTAGTCCACATGGACCGGGCAGCCACCTATCTCAAGTGGTCAAAAATCGTAAGAGAAACCCAGAATAGGTTAGCTTGACCCGGTCCATGTGTTTTCAGGTGGTCAATTGACCATTAATCAGGGACATGCATATTATAAGGAAAAAAGCAAGAAAACATAATATCACTCAATTAAATATATGTGCCCCAAAGTGCCTTTGTCCACATGGACCGGGCAGCCACACATCTTAAGTGGTCAAACATCGTATTGCAAACCCAGAATAGGTTAGCTTGACCCGGTCCATGTGGTTTACGGTGGTCAAATAGACCATTATTCAAGGACATGTATAATATATGAAAAATGGAAAATAACACATTATCACTAAAATATATATAAGTCCCACAAAGTGCCCTAGTCCACATGGACCGGGCAGCCACCTATCTCAAGTGGTCAAAAATCGTAAGAGGAACCCAGAATAGGTTAGCTTGACCCGGTCCATGTTTTTTCAGGTGGTCAATTGACCATTAATCAGGGACATGCATATTATAAGGAAAAAATCAAGAAAACATAATATCACTCAATTAAATATAAGTGCCCCAAAGTGCCTTTGTCCATATGGACCGGGCAGCCACACATCTTAAGTGGTCAAACATCGTATTGCAAACCCAGAATAGGTTACCTTGACCGGGTCCATGAGGTTTACGGTGGTCAAATTGACCATTATTCAAGGACATGTATATTATAAGAAAAATTGAAAATAACACATTATCACTAAAAATATATATAAGTGCCCCAAAGTGCCTTTGTCCACATGGACCGGGCAGCCACACAGCTTAAGTGGTCAAACATCGTATTGCAAACCCAGAATAGGTTAGCTTGACCCGGTCCATGTGGTTTACGGTGGTCAAATTGACCATTATTCAAGGACATGTATATTATACGAAAAATTGAAAATAACACATTATCACTAAAATATATATAAGTGCCCGAAAGTGCCTTTGTCCACATGGACCGGGCAGCCACACATCATAAGTCGTCAAACATGGTATGTGAAACCCAGGATAGGTTAGCTTGACCCGGTCCATGTGGTTTAAGGTGGTCAAATTGACCATTAATCAAGGACATGTATAATATAAGAAAAATGGAAAATAACACATTATCACTAAAATATATATAAGTGCCCCAAAGTGCCCTAGTCCACATGGACCGGGCAGCCACCTATCTCAAGTGGTCAAATATCGTAAGAGGAACCCAGAATAGGTTAGCTTGACCCGGTCCATGTGTTTTCAGGTGGTCAATTGACCATTAATCAGGGACATGCATATTATAAGGAAAAAAGCAAGAAAACATAATATCACTCAATTAAATATAAGTGCCACAAAGTGCCTTTGACCACATGGACCGGGCAGCCACACATCTTAAGTGGTCAAACATCGTATTGCAAACCCAGAATGGTTTACGGTGGTCAAATTGACCATTATTCAAGGACATGTATATTATAAGAAAAATGGAAAATAACACATTATCACTAAAATATATATAAGTGCCCCAAAGTGCCTTTGTCCACATGGAGCGGGCAGCCACACATCATAAGTGGTCAAACATGGTATGTGCAACCCAGGATAGGTTAGCTTGACCCGGTCCATGTGGTTTACGGTGGTCAAATTGACCATTATTCAAGGACATGTATATTATAAGAAAAATTGAAAATAACACATTATCACTAAAATATATATAAGTGCCCCAAAGTGCCTTTGTCCACATGGACCGGGCAGCCACACATCATAAGTCGTCAAACATGGTATGTGCAACCCAGGATAGGTTGGCTTGACCCGGTCCATGTGGTTTAAGGTGGTCAAATTGACCATTATTCAAGGACATGTATATTATAAGAAAAATTGAAAATAACACATTATCACTAAAATATATATAAGTGCCCCAAAGTGCCTTTGTCCACATGGACCGGGCAGCCTCTATTTCAAGTGGTCAAATATCGTAAGAGGAACACAGAATAGGTTAGCTTGACCCGGTCCATGTGTTTTCAGGTGGTCAATTGACCATTAATCAGGGACATGCATATTATAAGGAAAAAAGCAAGAAAACATAATATCACTCAATTAAATATAAGTGCCCCAAAGTGCCTTTGTCCACATGGACCGGGCAGCCAGACATCTTAAGTGGTCAAACATCGTATTGCAAACCCAGAATAAGTTAGCTTGACCCGGTCCATGTGGTTTACGGTGGTCAAATTGAACATTATTCAAGGACATGTATAATATAAGAAAAATTGAAAATAACACATTATCACTAAAATATATATAAGTGCCCCAAAGTGCCTTAGTCCACACGGACCGGGCAGCCACCTATTTCAAGTGGTCAAATATCGTAAGAGGAACCCAGAATAGGTTAGCTTGACCCGGTCCATGTGTTTTTAGGTGGTCAATTGACCATTAATCAGGGACATGCATATTATAAGGAAAAAAGCAAGAAAACATAATATCACTCAATTAAATATAAGTGCCCCAAAGTGCCTTTGTCCACATTGACCGGGCAGCCACACATCTTAAGTGGTCAAACATCGTATTGCAAACCCAGAATAGGTTAGCTTGACCCGGTCCATGTGGTTTACGTTGGTCAAATTGACCATTATTCAAGGACATGTATAATATATGAAAAATGGAAAATAACACATTATCACTAAAATATATAAAAGTTCTCCAAAGTGCCCTAGTCCACATGGACCGGGCAGCCACACATCATAAGTCGTCAAACATGGTATGTGAAACCCAGAATAGGTTAGCTTGACCCGGACCATGTGGTTTAAGGTGGTCAAATTGACCATTATTCAAGGACATGTATATTATATCAAAAAAGAAAAATGGAATATAACACATTATCACTAAAATATATATAAGTGCCCCAAAGTACCCTAGTCCACATGGACCGGGCCGCCACCTATCTCAAGTGGTCAAATATCGTAAGAGGAACCCAGAATATGTTAGCTTGACCCGGTCCATGTGTTTTCAGGTGGTCGATTGACCATTAATCAGGGACATGCATATTATAAGGAAAAAAGCAAGAAAACATAATATCACTCAATTAAATATAAGTGCCCCAAAGTGCCTTTGTCCATATAGACCGGGCAGCCACCCATCTTAAGTGGTCAAACATCGTATTGCAAACCCAGAATAGGTTACCTTGACCGGGTCCATGAGGTTTACGGTGGTCAAATTGACCATTATTCATGGACATTTATATTATAAGAAAAATTGAAATAACACATTATCACTAAAATATATATTAGTGCCCCAAAGTGCCTTTGTCCACATGGACAAAAATGGTATGTGAAACCCAGGATAGGTTAGCTTGACCCGGTCCATGTGTTTTCAGGTGGTCAATTGACCATTAATCAGGGACATGCATATTATAAGGAAAAAAGCAAGAAAACATAATATCACTCAATTAAATATAAGTGCCCCAAAGTGCCTTTGTCCACATGGACCGGGCAGCCAGACATCTTAAGTGGTCAAACATCGTATTGCAAACCCAGAATAAGTTAGCTTGACCCGGTCCATGTGGTTTACGGTGGTCAAATTGACCATTATTCAAGGACATGTATAATATATGAAAAATGGAAAATAACACATTATCACTAAAATATATATAAGTGCCCCAAAGTGCCCTAGTCCACATGGACCGGGCAGCCACCTATCTCAAGTGGTCAAATATCGTAAGAGGAACCCAGAATAGGTTAGCTTGACCCGGTCCATGTGTTTTCAGGTGGTCAATTGACCATTAATCAGGGACATGCATATTATAGGGAAAAGAGCAAGAAAACATAATATCACTCAATTAAATATAAGTGCCCCAAAGTGCCTTTGTCCACATTGACCGGGCAGCCACACATCTTAAGTGGTCAAACATCGTATTGCAAACCCAGAATAGGTTAGCTTGACCCGGTCCATGTGGTTTACGGTGGTCAAATTGACCATTATTCAAGGACATGTATAATATATGAAAAATGGAAAATAACACATTATCACTAAAATATATAAAAGTTCTCCAAAGTGCCCTAGTCCACATGGACCGGGCAGCCACACATCATAAGTCGTCAAACATGGTATGTGAAACCCAGAATAGGTTAGCTTGACCCGGACCATGTGGTTTAAGGTGGTCAAATTGACCATTATTCAAGGACATGTATATTATATCAAAAAAGAAAAATGGAATATAACACATTATCACTAAAATATATATAAGTGCCCCAAAGTACCCTAGTCCACATGGACCGGGCCGCCACCTATCTCAAGTGGTCAAATATCGTAAGAGGAACCCAGAATATGTTAGCTTGACCCGGTCCATGTGTTTTCAGGTGGTCAATTGACCATTAATCAGGGACATGCATATTATAAGGAAAAAAGCAAGAAAACATAATATCACTCAATTAAATATAAGTGCCCCAAAGTGCCTTTGTCCACATGGACCGGGCAGCCAGACATCTTAAGTGGTCAAACATCGTATTGCAAACCCAGAATAGGTTAGCTTGATCCGGTCCATGTGGTTTACGGTGGTCAAATTGACCATTATTCAAGGACATGTATAATATATGAAAAATGGAAAATAACACATTATCACTAAAATATATATAAGTCCCCCAAAGTGCCCTAGTCAACATGGACCGGGCAGCCACCTATCTCAAGTGGTCAAATATCGTAAGAGGAACCTAGAATAGGTTAGCTTGACCCGGTCCATGTGTTTTCAGGTGGTCAATTGACCATTAATCAGGGACATGCATATTATAAGGAAAAGAGCAAGAAAACATAATATCACTCAATTAAATATAAGTGCCCCAAAGTGCCTTTGTCCACATGGACCGGGCAGCCACACATCTTAAGTGGTCAAACATCGTATTGCAAACCCAGAATAGGTTAGCTTGACCCGGTCCATGTGGTTTACGGTGGTCAAATTGACCATTATTCAAGGACATGTATAATATATGAAAAATGGAAAATAACACATTATCACTAAAATATATATAAGTTCTCCAAAGTGCCCTAGTCCACATGGACCGGGCAGCCACACATCATAAGTCGTCAAACATGGTATGTGAAACCCAGAATAGGTTAGCTTGACCCTGACCATGTGGTTTAAGGTGGTCAAATTGACCATTATTCAAGGACATGTATATTATATCAAAAAAGAAAAAATGGAACATAACACATTATCATTAAAATATATATAAGTGCCCCAAAGTACCCTAGTCCACATGGACCGGGCCGCCACCTATCTCAAGTGGTCAAATATCGTAAGAGGAAGCCAGAATATGTTAGCTTGACCCGGTCCATGTGTTTTCAGGTGGTCAATTGACCATTAATCAGGGACATGCATATTATAAGGAAAAAAGCAAGAAAACATAATATCACTCAATTAAATATAAGTGCCCCAAAGTGCCTTTGTCCATATGGACCGGGCAGCCACCCATCTTAAGTGGTCAAACATCGTATTGCAAACCCAGAATAGGTTACCTTGACCGGGTCCATGAGGTTTACGGTGGTCAAATTGACCATTATTCAAGGACATGTATATTATAAGAAAAATTGAAATAACACATTATCACTAAAATATATATTAGTGCCCCAAAGTGCCTTTGTCCACATGGACAAAAATGGTATGTGAAACCCAGGATAGG
>JBAMJV010012007.1:0-50662 GCA_037951105.1 Echinarachnius parma
TAAGTTTATAAACATGACTTTTGAGGGTGTTGGCTCCTTTAAGAACGTATCATCGATATAATATATATTTATTGACACCACTTTCACCGTATCGTATTCCTCGGAGCGCTAATATTCATTCAAGATAGGACAATCTTATAAATTACCGTTCATTATCTAACATTAAATCAGAGAAAGACTAAATACAAGAAATTGGGTGTAAACATGCCTTAGATACAAAAAATACATTCTATAGAAAATGGTCCCACGGACCAAACACATATTAAAGTGTAGGAAGATTACTTGAATAAAAAGAGGGGACACATGATTCAATAAATACAATGCGCTAATATTTACTTTTAAGCTTGATAACAACATACAACACGGGTATGAATGGATACATAACACTTAATTTTAAAGCCCCAATACCTTGTCAATTATTTTAACCACAAGATGTGCTTCACAAGAAAACCCACGATGTAAAAGGTCATGAATGCTAATATTGGATTTATAAGCGTTTCATGATCCTCATTGTCCACCTCTCCATTGAGTGCATTTTAAATTGAAAGGAGCGCTTTTAACCCCAGTTCTCCGCAATCGTAGCATAGCATAATCCCACAATGATCTACAAAAGGCAACACTCCCAATACATTCGTCGAATTCAAGAGAAATACACTTATAAACATCTGTTGGACTTTTTTTGTTAGTCTGTTATTTTTTTTTTTTATAAATGGGAAATGTTCTGAATTTCTCCGTCGAACATTCGAACGTGACCCGGTATTATCCACGAATCTGTCCGATAGTAAATTACCACATCGTGACCCATGCAAGGACGGAAGACATAAAACACCCGTCTGCTGCTGTTGTTCAATGACCCCCGCCCCCTGGAAATTGACTTTACATATCACATTCCCTCTTGAAGCTAGATACATCACCTACATCTCCCGCTAGATTTCCACATCAACATGTCTATGTCATCTTCCTTTATGTGTTCTCGAAATGCTGGTGATTGGGCACTGCTTAGCATATTGGATGACTCTCCTGATTCCTCTCATCCAAAACAGAACACACCCCGCATCTCTGAATGATGTCGTTCTGTAGCACGACTGATACCGCAAGTTGCACTGAAGAGCAAAACAATTGCACATATAAAACGTAGCAGGGGCTTTACAATACCACATAAACTTATATAACCAACAATATAAAGGTTGATGGGTCTGAGATCTCAGGCTGGCAGCTACGAAAATTACCACTAGTGTATTCTACATCATGTTGACCACAACTACCCTCACTGTGCATCTTATTTAGTCCCATGTGGGCAAATAATTACGTTATTTTTATCTGACTGAGATCGTTTTCAGTGTAGGGTGTTTTTTTTAAATCACTTATCACAACGACGTCCTAGAATAGTAGATACGGGTACAAACACACACATGAACTAAAACAAATAAGACAAAAGTAGCTCTTAAAGGGATAGTTGAGACTGAGTTTTGGCAAAGAGGGCACTCTTTGTGAGATAATGAAAAGCCGACTGTCAAATTTGAAAGAACCATACAATTTTGATGAAAGAATAAACTTTATTTTATAAAAATCGGTTCAGAAACGGCTGGAATATCCTTCAAATATTTGTATTCAAAAGTTTATTCGCCAGGGAACATTTGTACATTTTTGAGAAAGAAAAAAAAAAGCTTATAGACTGTACCTAAAAAAAAAGCTTAATAGTTTTTTTAAAGTTGTTGATTATATCTCTAGTGATCATTATTTTAACAAAACATGACCAAGGCCATAAGGCACTAGTTTAGATGTGTAGGGAGGGTGGGGGGGGTGAGGGGGGGGGGGGGGGGGCGGGGGTAAACAAGACCGATTGTTGCTTCAAGACCACTGGTTTACATGACCAAGAACAAACAATAAAACGTTACCTTTCTGTACTTGGCGCACCCCCCCCCCCCCCCCCCCACCCCGTATTTTCATGCATTATATTGTTACTTTTTAATCCATTAATAGTATTCAGTATAAGCATGCAGTGCGCAAACATACACGATACAACATGCAGGGGCGTAGCGATGGGGGGAGGGGTGTGGGGTGGGTGGGGGGGGGGGTTGGGAGGGGGATGGAACGTGCCCCCCCCCCCCTCCCCAAATAATTGGAAAAACAATACAAAACATAAGGGGTAATTTTGGAAAAACAAAGAAATACATAAGGTGTGCCCCCCCCCCCCCCCCCCCAGTAATTTTGCGTGCCCCTCTTAATCAGTCCGACCACGCTTCACCACTGACAACATGTATCACCTACCTGTCATTTTGCTGATAGCAAATAGCTTTCTTTGTCGAATGCAGAGTGAGGTATGTTCTATGTGATGCTCAAGTTGGAGTAATCGTCGATCATCATCCCCTAATCGTCAATTGGCACACTATACAGTAGACAGTAGGTTATGGTTTTGGTTCTGAGAAGTATACACGAGGATGAAAATGAAAATATCATGATTAAATTCCGGGAGTCAGACATCAAAAGTTGCTTTTACACAAATGAGATATGTAAAAACCTGTCTCATGAGCTATGTATCTCCTATCATAAGACTTCAATACATGATTAAGAATCCCGTGGCATGTTTAATGCAAACACCATTTTACTAGTTACTGATATATCCTGTTGTGAACTTAGGATGACCCAAAATTCGAATCCATTGTTGCCACGATGAACAATCCCATGATGTCCCGGGAAAAGGATCAAGATCAGATTATGCTAATGTTTATTAAACTTTGCCGTTCACTTCGCACTTCAGTGTAGCTGATAGAGATGCTAGTAATTGCTGTTCAGCTGACTTCATAAAGACGATGTTCTAAATTAAACATGTACAATAAGATTAATCAAATTCCAATTCAGTATTAAGTTAATACATTTAGTGTGGCTAATATATATGATTGATACATATTATACAAGTTCACATGAGGGTGTAATATGCATTTAAAAAATGTTGAGCATTGATAAATACTGGATAGTATACATTATATAAATAACGTGTCTTGCCCTGGCTGGTCCCAATTATGAGTAATTATTCCAGCACCTTCCACAATGGCCTTCTCCAAGACCACTGCATATGTTTCATGTCATACCTGTTCATATCTCTTGCTCAGTTGCTCCACCATCCATTCAGCCTTCCTTTCATTCCAAAACATCACATGCCCAGTGATTGTGCTTTCCCTTGCTGCATGCATCAAATAAAATATTGGTGAACATAAGTTAAAACGTATGAACATATAATATAAACATTCTAAAAACTGGCTTGTTGCAATCGTGGTTTGTCCACCCATTTTGTAAAATGTGTCAATGACTTTTTGAGGACCAAAGCAATAGGCTGTCAAAACCCCTTTCAGTAGGCGGGGGGGGGGGGGGGGGGGGGGGGGGGGCTATTATTTTGTGTTAGTATTTATATTAGTAGTGTTATTAGTACTATACTATTATATAATTAGTACTATACTATTATATATACTATATTTATCATTATTATTCTTATTATTATTATTATTATTATTATTATTATTATTATTATTGTTATTATTATTATTATTATTATTATTATTATTATTATTATTATTATTATTATTATTGTTATTATACTAATTATTATTATTATTGCTATTGTTATAATTATTATTATTATTATTATTATTATCATCATTATTATTAATATTGCCATTATTATTGTTATTATTATTATTATTATTATTATCATCATCATCATAATTATTATCATTATTGCTGTTCCTATCATTTCTAAATAAGTAAATGATATTTAATTGTAACCAAATATCATTCCCTAAAACATCGGGGATTATTGAACATGTCATCCCCTCCATGTTGTGAGGTGGGGATGCAAACCCCTAGTCCCTACCCCCCCCCCCCCCCCACCCCCCCCCCCCCCCCCCCCCCACTGTCTACGCCTTTTTAATTGGGCCACTGGGATGCGTAACCCCAAATATTTGTGAAAACTATGTAACCACACAGACAAGTTACATTGATCCAGAATCTATATCAAGATCTGCGTCTCAATGAATCGGGTTTTAACTGTTCTGTATTTTCTGTTTGTCAGACTCGAAGTCAAAGTCACCTGCAAAATACATAGACATGGGAAGTGTTAAAAGTTATCAAGGATAATGACATGTGTTTCTCAAAAAATACAAACTATATTCAGTGGCGTATAGAGCTAGAAAATAAATGAGTTTGTCATAATCCAAACTTTCACGGCGGTCGCCTAATTTCCTTGTTAATTGATTCATAATATAATTTTCATTTCATTTCATTCCGTAAACGTCGATTTCTTCTCGGCATTGGGGGAGGGGGGTCATACGTCATTTCGACCACCAACTCTCTTTTCCAATCGAATTAGATAAAAGGCATGATTTAAATTGATTTGGGAGGGGGCCCATGACACCCCCACCCCACCGCTTAGTTTGTTTGTTATTATTTTGTTATCAAATAATTATAATGGCCGTGCACAAGTAATACATCTATATAATCAGATAAAATCACCCCAGTGTTCGTTCGAGATTATGTGTACTAAATGACGACGACATAGGAATGGCTGTAAAGTTACAATACAGTGGCGGATCTACGGGTGGGGGTTAGGGGTTTAACCCCCCCCCCCCCCCCCCCTCCCCCCCTGTTTTTATGGTATCCATTGTATTAGTAGATGCCATGAAAACATCACACGGGGGTTCAAAATAGAAAAAACAATCGCCTAGAGGGGGGACACCCCCCTCTCGCACTCTCCCCCCCCCCCCCACCCCCCCACTCGCAATTACGCGGCTTGGACTTCGCCGCTGGGGTCAACCCCCCCCCCCCCCTTAGCAAAAAGCTAGATCCGCCCCTGCAATATAATAGTGTATGTCTATTGCATGAGTGTCACAACTGCATGAACATTATGCAAACTACACGAACGGTACAATGAAATGCATATTATACGGCGTACGGTAGAGGCACATTGCATTGTAACGGTGTTGTAACGCCGGTGGCACTAGTTTAGTTACAACTATTCTGTTTAGCACTGCATTTTTTAATGATTCTTTTATTGAATTGTGTAGTTTTATACTTATACACACCCTTTATCTCATAATAAAACACTAGCACTTTAAACATATACATCATAACTAAGTAATACGCTTAATATTCAGGTGAAGAAAAATAAAACATCCATTCAGTTCAGTATCTAGCTATTCACTATCATGCATAAATTAGCATTTTATTTGCTGCAGTAAACTTACCGAAATGTCTTCTTACTTCATCACAGATAATCCAGATAATTCGCACTAAAATATCAATCAATAACCGAAATCACTGGCCAGTATTACGTAGGCTTACTCCGTCAAATAGATGCAAAAACTCGATTGATCCACGTGTGGTATATGACATACTGTTCTCGGTCTACTATTAGTACGTGTATTACTACTGTCGCGGCGATATTGTGCGGTCAATGAGAGCGCGGCAGAACGAAACCCAGTTAGACAAGTGCGCATGCGTGCATTCAACCAATCGCTGCTTGCATTACTAGGGTGGGGGTAGGTGGGGGTGCGTAGACCTGTATTGCAATGCGTCCGTAAGTATATTGTCCGTGCGTACGCGTGCGCATAGTGCCATAAAACGGCCTAAATTGACACAATTTACCGTTTTAATGG
This sequence comes from Echinarachnius parma, assembly GCA_037951105.1. NCBI lineage: Eukaryota > Metazoa > Echinodermata > Echinoidea > Clypeasteroida > Echinarachniidae > Echinarachnius > Echinarachnius parma. The sequence goes on from JBAMJV010012007.1 coordinate 5,652, forward strand.
CATGGGTGATATGATAGCATTTACCGTTTTAGCAGAGAGACCAGGTTGCAAAAATTAGATGATGTTTAGAACAAAATTTTAAAAATGCTTGTACTTTTTCAAAAATGTTCAAAAGCGTTTTTGAAATAGTTGTTGATGATGTCTCTATATCTAATCATTATATCAGTAAAACATCACATGCATAATTTTGTATGAAAAATTGTTGAAACCAATGCCTTTTTAAAAAGCTCCATCTTGTGTTTTAATGGCTCTTTTTGAATGATAAAAGGCTTTTTACTTAGTCGTTTGTAATTTTGTATACCTTTCGAGTATGGTGTAGTTATAACTATTAGTTTATAATGTTACTGTGCAGGTTTTGGCACAATCGCGAAATTGAGCGGGAATAACCTTTATTACGAGTTTTTGCTGTTCAATCACTTTGTTCATATGCAAAGTGTAGTTTTTAAACATTGTACCAAGGACGTGGGCTTCAATCTGTAATTGATAGCTATTGTTCAGGGAAGGGACGGGGAGGGGGGGGGGGGTGATATATTCATTCACCCCCTGAACAACATGTATTACGCACGGATAGACATCCATGACCATGCCAAGAAACCTCCTTATAAACACGTTTCACTGTCCATAATTTACCGATCTCTCACAGGATCCCCTCAGAGCTCGACTCATCTCCTCGCCCCATGGTCTGACGGTGTTCAAGGTGGCGTAATAGGTTTACTGGGACATGTGGCCCTTCATCAAACCTCGCATCATCAAAGACCTTCTTATAACAACTATGTCCAATACACTGTGCAGTTCTGTCCTTTGTATTGATCCCTCACAGGATCCTGGTGCATATATCCTCCCCCTTGGTCTGACGGTGGAGTCGGGTTTTCTGGGACGTGTGGCCCTCCATCAAACTTACATTATCACGGACCTCATAATAACTACGTTCAATCCACTGTACATCATTAACCCTTCACAGGATCTCCTCGACGCATATCCTCGCTCCTTGGAAAATGCTTCGTCTGACGATGGCGTCGAGTTTTCTGGGACATGTGGCCGTCCACCAAACCTTGCGTCATCAAGACTTCCATATAACAATTCACTGTAATCATTTCCTTTCTATTGACCCTCGCAGGATCCGCTCACAGCTCGACGCGTATCTCCTCCCCTCGGTGGACACGGTCCAGTCGTTTGCTGCTAGGTGACATAATCCCAAGAAACTTCGCCGATCTGGGTTCCTGGAACACGGGGGCCTGCACCACACCTGCCATTATCAAGGACAACAAGACCAGCTTAGTATGTTTATGTTGAAATGAAGCTCTAGATTACTTACAAAAAAGACTTATCATAGTTCATTAGGTTGTTGTCCGAAGCAGGGCACTGGTGGTAATAGTACAACCAACTGTAGAAGGTCATGTCCAATCCACGTAATTTAATGATATATTATATTACATGATATACCAAACTTGTAGCCCTAGGTCATCTTAACATGCTTTATACTGCTGCTAAGGTTGTAAAACAATAGTGATCGTGATTACTGTTCCTACCAAAGGTTCTAAGTAAATAGTTTAGACGTATCTTTATACATATTTACAGTAGAGTCTGCCATTTCTATATTCTTCAATGCACATTACAATTTGTATAACCCTAAAATCAAGTTTCATAGGATAAAAATAGGCCTTCGTCTCAGTGAATTTACCCGATTGGGGGAAAGGGCCAAATGGCGTCTTTTTCCGCTAACCATGATGAAGAGTGTGAGATGAAAGGATGTGAGCAGAAATCAGGAGCTGCATATTATTATGTGAATGAAAAACAGAGGCTCTGTGATGTTTGCGCGACTGAGAAGGGCTGTACAATTGAGTCAAGAGAGCATAAGCATGCGTGGCATTGTGAGAAACACGACAAGAAGATGGAGTTCTTTTGCGAAGGACATACCCAGATAGCTTGTATCTCATGCGTTGCTGTGCGTCACAGCAACCACAGCATATGCCTGGTGCAAGACATTGACGATGCCATCAAAGAAAAGAAAAAGCAGGTGGAAGACATCCACCACTGGCTTGCGCAGACACTGGCAGGGTTAACAGGGCTTCCGCAGGAGAAAGACGCCATCTGGCATGGAGTGGAGGAACATCTAACTAAGATTCAATGTGAGGTCGATGCCCAATTTGATGTCGAGATCGACAAAGAGATTGAGAAGGAACGACTCGGGATCGAGTTAGAAATCAACAAGAAAGCCGACGAGGAAATCAGAAAGATTAACGAAAGGCGAGAAGCGGATCTTGCCCTGGTGCAAGATAAAGCTGACGAGAGACGACATCCTCTGGAAAGAATGAGGGAAGACATCATTGCTGATCTTAAGGGAATTGGCAGCACATACAGAAAAGAGTTAGACGAATTAATTGAAAAGGTGAATGAGACACCACAATCGCTTAAACAATCGATTTCCTACAATATGGAGAAAGCAGAGGCGCTTCTGAACAACAACAAGGCACTCCTTCTGGAAACAAACACTTTCCGTTTTTCAAACGACCTGATAAACATATCCCCTTACGGCCAAATCATAGACAGAGAGAAGGCTCTCACACAGAACGTTCTCACTGTGAACTATTTCAGAGATTCCGAATGTGCAATAACCACAGGAAGACTCGATGGCCACGTTGGAACATGGAAAGTTGTTGATACCTTCGACATTCCTGACAACATGGATTTGCGCAACAAGGAATTAAAAATATGTGGTTGTATTGATGATCTTCATATCGTCATGTCTTGTAGCACGGGTGAATTGTATGAAGTAAACCTACACGACAAGACGATGCGCTCTATCGAACCAATGGTTCACATGGCTAATATTCGGTCTTGCGTTGTCTTGGGTGATGATATGATTGCTATTGGTGGAGGTCGAGAGAAGGATGGGGGATACGAGGAATTCATCTCCCAATATTCCCGAGACTGGCAGCTAGTGAAGGAGCTCACTATACCGTTAACACAAGAAGAGGCCAGGCGTTCATGTCCATGCTTTCCTATTGATATCAACGCAGATGGACATATAATTGCGCTAGAAGATAAACTGGTCACTTCTCACTCAGGAGAATCAACATATACCACCGACCTACTTACGATAGATCCTTCCCTCGACGGACAGGCTGCGATCATCGGGAAGGTCCCTCTTACAGGTCCATTGTTAGAGAGCATACTGCATCGTTCTAAAAAAAAATAAGGACGTTGCCTTCTGGACATATCTGCCTGCTTGCTATCAATTCGAAGTTACTGCAGATCGACCGATCTGGAGTCACAGAGTTTCCTAATCCTATCCCTGGATACAGTAATTATACAGATGTCGCTGTGGATAAACTATCCGGTATGATCTACATTAGGTATGCGATGAAGATGCACCAGATGACTGAAGATGGAGTATATTCAGACGATGGTTGGCGAAAGACGGACTGGATGTATAATGCATATCATGAATTCTTTTCATTCGATGTCACTCCTGCAGGCCATCTTGTCTGAAGGAGACTCACCGTTTACAAGAAATCCTATATCAGTGAGTAAGGAGCCGTGCCATAGCTGCACCCTCTTAGCCCGTCTACCCCATCTCATTTCGGTTAAGCAGTCACTTTCGATGCATTGTTTCATGGCCATGGCACCATGAGATTCCAACCAATGGTCCTGTCTTATAAAACATTTGCAATTAATGTACATGCCATGGTAACAACGGTAAAGGTCCGTGATGACTGGCTCTCAATCTACTACAGTATTATTTACTATTTGATATTTATAACAATTTGACAAGTTTGTATAAAACGGGGCCCAGGTAAAACCAATAGACAGAACGATGAAAAGCCCAGAAGCAGCACACACATTGCTTAAAAATACATAAGTCATGTCTAGTGCCGTAGCTACGTACCCCCTTTAGTATGATCTTACGGAATTATCAAGACGAACTATTTCCCAGAAAAAGAAAAGCAGCGAATGTGCCCCCAATAGCAAGGTTGCACTTCAAGCAAACACGAGCAGAGGGGAAGTAAATAGTACGGAAAATGGTTCACAGACGAAGCAGTAATCTGGAAATTATGTCATCCAAACTGAGAAAAATGTTTAAACATTCGGAAAAGAACTGCTTACCAATAAGAGATAGATCACTTTGTGGGACGCCTTACACTTTTCTTCGAGGATTTCCATTCTGGTCTATGCCAGGCTTATATAGCTCAGCATTGGAAAGGGTTTCTAGGCCCCCGTCACTAGTGGCCCAATGGTAAGAGCACCAGTCTAGCAATCTGGAGGTGTAAAAGAGGTGGAGAAGCGAACAATCAGCATAAATATGTTAAAAGGAAGTTATGAAATCCAAAATCATATAAATATATAATTATTCGTATGGTTTGTGCTAGGCTCATGTTATAAATTACATAGGATTTCTAGGCCATCAATATTAGTAAGAGCTGCTCACCAATATAGCAATCCAGAGTTTTCGGGTTCGCTTCCCGACTAGGCCAAATGCGATTTACGTACTTTAATTAAAAATTATCTCGTTACTTTGTTGACATGTCAAACAAAAACTGAAAAAGGGTTAAAGTTATTCATGTCGCATGAAACGTGTACTGAGTGATGAGTGAAGATTCCATGGTAAATAAATGTCATATGAGCGAACACAGGGGCGGGGTGGTTCATTGTGTGTGCACGCACCCCCCCCCCCCCCCCCCCCCCCCACCCCTCCTCCTCCGCATACAAACAAATCAGGAAAGTACAGACATTCGGAAAACCAAAACATGATCCGTGCTTATGAAGCGTGCTTAAGAAGTCGTGTATTTAGGATTGTAATGAGGAAAGACTTGATAGTATTGATTAAGTGTGAAAAGGATAGCAATAAAGGGGGGAAGGATTACAAAGTTGGATAAATATCGGTTGAAAATTGTTGAGTTCGATTGTCTTTGCTTGGAAACCGTCCCCATGTAAATGTCTCATCACCTTTTGTTCCACTGATAAGTGCCAATGGTGATCCAATTGCGAAATATAACTATAATTATGTTCATCATTCATAGCATGCCAGTGGTGTAAGTTGTTATCCTTTGAATAAATTGTATTGCGTTCCCATTCAGGATTTCTACAAAATAATTTCTAGTTTTCACTGGAAATGGCTGTCCGTAATGAATATCGAGGACCTACAATGTAATACGTTAACCTAGAATCATCATGGGCCCTATATCATTGCCGTTAACTGGAATGTGAAATATAGTGATCATGATAGTTACAGTAAAGTCATTCAAAAAAGTACATTTTCAGTCATGGTCTGTACGTATGAGAACCTATTGTGTATTGTTTTGGATGCAAACACGTCATTGAATTAAACAATAATATATAATCGTTTTTTTTTTTCAGTCAGTGTAGGTTAATACAAAATAACTAGTGCCCTTGGGCGAAAAATCGACAATTTGAGAAAGATAAGTTAGTGTGGCTTGTTATTTGTTCGCTCATGTTGAAGTATTCGTTGTCTGATACCGTATACCAAAGTCCTTATTATCATCATTACATGTGATTGCGTTAATTGGTTATGGATAAGCCATAGCGTATATATCTTTCTATCTTCTTCAATTATCACAGTGCTCACTGCTGACTTTGGCTAACGTATTATGCGTTATCATAATTGTACAAATTGTAATATTACCAATTATGTAACAAACATTGATTTGATGACGTGTTGTTTACTTTACTGAATACATAACACGATGTTAAGAGAAGAACATTAATTAGAGGAATATATCAGAACCGTCTGTGAACTAAAATTTAGTTTCGTAAAGTGTATGGTATGCTTCATTATTAGTCACGAACGTTTAACTCAACTGTATTCGGTTTATGGTGAAATGTTCATATTATTTTGTTTTATTTTTTCAAAATGTATTCAATGTGTAATATACATTTTTGTGTACTTTTGTACTATTTTAATGTACTATTTTATTGTGGTTCAGATTAACTAGTAGAACTGTAACTAGATTTACATGTGATGTGTAAATGTGTAATGCATAATTATATATCGAACGCAGTCACCTTAGCATCACTTTAAAATCCATTTTGATCACAGTATCAATAACATGATCGTTTGTTGCATTTGAATAGTTGCTGGAATATTATTTATTTCATAGTCAAAATTATCTTTCAATATATTAACATATTTTCATTAGGAAAGAAGAATTTACTTTCAAAATGATTTGTCTATTTACATGAATGCTCTATTCACGTGTCAGCGTGAGTCCTAATCAATCCACAGATAAACTACAACTTTTGCACTCAATACCCGAGTTTGACATTGGCGATGTTCAGGTCGGGCCCACTGTGTGCCAACCGTTTTATTACATATTCTCACCAAGTCGCTTGCCATTTGCGCTGATTATGAATTTGAAATGATTAGCCAAATCTTGAGTGCTAAACTGAAATGAATCAGGACCTCCGCTATGATGTGTTATGCTTCTTGATTTGATTCTAAAACCGAATACACCCGTTACTGGGTCATAATCAACTATCCTATTCTGAATATAATGATCATATATGTTATGTCCTCCATCGTTTGGTTATTCAGCTGATTCAGAATTTCTTTTGTTTTGTCTTGATTTAATTTGTATCAAAATTTCATCAAATAACAATTCAGTTTCGTAGAAGAAAAATGCAATATGCACTAGTTTGTTTGCTGTGTGTTATTTTCGTACTGTACATTAACAATTGTATTGTTTTTTTTTATTTTGAAATGGAAAATATACTATAAACTCTGAACTCTGAACTTATTCCACGAAATAAAATCATACCAAGTACAAAAGTACAACCCAGCCTGCTTGTTTTCATTGTGTACCACTGACTTTCCCTATCAAGAGATACTTTTTGAATTAAATCTGCCTTGCCATCTGCATAACAGTATTTAAATCAATTAGTGTTGTGTTCCTGACAATTCATCAAGACTTGTTTAATTGTTTGGAGCATATCCTATCGGAAAGAGAACAGTGTGAGACAGTGTCAAAAGAGTATGAACACGCTGTTTTAACACCATGTGGACCACAGTGTTAAACTGGGGCATGTTCACATTGTGAAAACAAACTCTATTTAACATATCGGCAATTTCATACTGGCGACAGTGCGCTCAGTTTGTTTGCAGTGTGGTTCACATTGTGAGTTGGTTTTCACAAACGCTCCGATTCAACATCGGGGTCCACACTTTAACACATAGTGTGTTCACATTATGTCCCAATGTGTGCTTTCCTGTATGATAATGATTTCATTTCGAATAAAAAAAGTTAATCCAAAGTGTTTTATGTAAACGCACTGGACCGTTGTGAAAATGGTTGTACGCCAAGCCCTTTGTATGCACACAATCCATGTTTGCACCGTACTAGATACTACAGTATAACATTATTGTAAACAGCAATGTAATACAGCAATACTACATGTACTGAATACACACGAAAATACGCCTACAATTTAATGAGGAGGTAAAGGAAAGGGCGGAGAATATTCAACTAAAATACAACATATTTAGGTTGAATTGTAAATTTCAGGCATATTGTTTGGCAGCAGATCTTCATTTCGTGATGTAACATGTTTCGACTCTGCTTCTTCGTATAAGAAGAATCTAGATTTTGGCTCAAAACCACTAAATATGTACAACTCGGATTTTGGAATTTTGAAAAAATAAACTTTTCTCAAAATCTTTGTGACACGAACATAATGAAAGAGGAGGCTTTGAATTATACTTTAGATAAATATGAGCACGTAATGTTGTGAACTTCTAATTTTCTCAAACTTACAGTTTAACATGTCAATTTCATCTGCGTAACCTACGTTACTGCACTTTTTTTTAATTGGCATTATTTTATTTTTACAGGAAGGCACGTTGAAACTAATTTTTAATTGCTAGCTACAAAATTCAATGCGACGATTATAATTTCAAAGGAAATTACTTTTCTTTCCAATCACATGATAATTGTTAGCCACTGGGAATTAGGGTGTTGGTGAAGGTGGATCAGGTGTTCCACTATATATCCCGCGTCGTTCCTTGTATTTACATAATTCTTGACCATGGCAGCCCTACTCATGCATTAACAGTTTCCAGTTGGATGCGTGTATCACATATTTAAAACAACACATTATCATGTAATGATAAGGAACCAAGTGTCTGTTTAAACTTTAGTAACGTATGTTTCGCATATGAGTAACGTATGTTACACAAATAAAACACACACCTGGATACGATCGGAGTAGAAGAGGTCTTCCAATGTCAACATTACCAACTGCTCTAGACATTCCTTTATATGTCTCAAAGCAATATTTGCCTCCAAAGGACGTATTTCATATTACTTTGTTATAATCATTAACTTTGAAGAATCATATATCAATAACTTTCGATCAGGTCGTGTGAATCCACCTAGTACTCCCCTTATTTGTCTTGCATATAATCTTGACTGCTTAGGCAATAGACAAATGTCTTTCCATTATGTACGTTTATAAATATTACAATATAAATTATATTCCGATAACATTATTACCAATTAAGAACCCTTTTTATAGGTAACGTAGGTTTCACGTAAGTTGCATTGATATACACTTAAACCCTCAACATTTGTTATTGTACAAACTATTAAGATATCCGGCACGTATTTTGTTTGTAAAAGATATTACTTGCATTTTAAAACAATATATACTCCTTTCTACTACTAGATGCTAAAGGGTGTGAATGTTTTTTTTTTATTATCAGGTGTCACAGCATTATGATACATAATATTTTTAATTTGACGTAAATTTGAAAACAAAAACATATTAAGAAAATAATACAAATCATACAGTCGATACATACATCAAATGTGTAATACATGCACAAATGAAAAATGCAATATAATAATGTTATCACAGTTTCCATAGTACAAAATAACCGCGGAACAATCATGATGTGAACAATGATAATGACCAGAATTATGATAATACTATTTCAAATAAGCGTCACGGGCGTCAGAATTATGAACACACAAAAGAGCTTGCGGAAAAGTGCATAAAAGCAACAAAAAAAAAAATGTGTTTTAAACTGTTATTTTAACATCACTCTTACATCAAACAATTGTACTACCAAATTCATATTTGCATCAAAGAAAACAATTCTAATTCTAATCTGCAGCTTATGACCTCAATAATGTGGAGGCAGTTTGAACCTATGCTGAGTTGTTCCTGAGTTGACTCAGTAATATAATATTCCGTTGGAATCCCATTTTCTTTGCCCTCTTTTAATCACATTATATTTCTGGTCAGTTTCTCTATATGTTTGAATTAAATTACAGGGCAATGCAACTCAAGAATAGAGTTTATCCTACTGTATACATCGTAATATACCTGTTTATTATATGTAACATTACCCCGTCTCAGATTTCTGCTTTGGAAGAAATATGTCAAAACTCTATCGGGTATACCACTATTCACGCGAACACTGGAGGCCGCCATTATTAGGTTTGTGCGGACTACGGTCAATGATATGATAATGCATTTAAATACCACCAATTCAAACCATTGTCTGAATACTTGTAGATGCTTTGAAATCAGTGAAAAGTTTTTTGTTCAGCCCTAAGCACATACGTCAGAGTTTGCAAAGCATGTCGGGTAATTACAAGAACATGGCCGCTCCCATCATCTTTTGCCGCCGTAAGAATAAGTAAAATATGAGTATGTTCACGTAAGGATTTCATGGGATCCAAGAGGCCAAAATTGCCAAGTTATGTATCAAATCAAATGTTTGTTCACCCTCTAAACGATAATGATAACCGAAAGCCATAGTTTTATTGCCCTTTAAGGTAAAGAGAGACCAGAGAAATACTATTAGTGTGAAATCTGAAAGTAAAAACAGCTAAATTAAGTTTTAGCATAATAATATTATGTTCATCATGTAAACCATGTTACATCTGAATATAGGGACCGAGCCTCGCATGCGTAAGGTTAGTAATGATTTAACTCTAAGGTAAGAGGTACGAATATTGCAAATTAAACACATCTCACATCATTCCTACTTCTTCCACATTTGAATTTCAGAATGATTTTCTTTTCTGAAGCATATGTTCTTATTCATGCATATTATTACAAATTTTAAGTGCAAAATTAAAACATATCTCACATCGTTTTTACTTCCTCCACATATGAATTTCAGATTGATTTTTAGCCCCTGGAACATACGTTTCTATCAAGGCATATTACATATTCTTAGTGCAAACCGTTGTCTCCAAAATTATACTTTTTAAGAGCATAGATGAAATAGTAACCTACGTTACTGAGATGAAACCTACGTTACAACACTGACTGTGTAAATAGTAGCATACAGTGCCTGAAAATCCACCTAAGATGTGATTTTGTTTACGCCCATTGATCAAGCATATATGAAAGGATTCATATATTCATTAACAACCAATAATTCGATGTCATTTGGTATACAAATCGAATCAAACTTCAATCGCCGTTAGCCAACTTTTTCAAATATTTGCTGTCCATGCTTGAGAACATGCTACCGATGTGACATACCGTGGGTTGCTGAAAATGTAGCTAGGCAAATGTACGATGCCAGATGGCGCTAGAAAGCACTTGTTCGCGGGCGAGCGGTTACAATTTTACTAAATTAAATGAAAGTTTTAAAATGAACAGTAACGTATGTTACGGTAACGCATGTTTCATTTTCAGTTCGACCTGAGTTTCACAAACGATGTATAGTTTCGGATGAGTTAATATTATTTCACATGGATGAGGGTACCATGTGTTAATGTTTAGTAACTTTCTTGTATTCATTTTGTTGTTTAGTTCTGATAGCGGTGGTAACGTAGGTTACTTTTCTTATCTATACGGTCAGAAACACGCAATCGTTTGTATCTTTATTTCATAGTGCAAATCCAAATAGCATTTATATTGTTATGGTTTCGAGGTGAGGTAGTATGAAGTTAATTCAGGACGAAAGAAACACGAAATTAAATTAGAGGTAAGGTAAGTAAGGGGGGTTATAAGTCACGGTAACGTATGTTTCACGAAACCTTGCGACAATTTTTATTTGTAAAATTATTGCATTCAATCTTACTTTAATACATGATTATTATTTTTTATTTGAGGAGTATAGCGATACACGATTTTTAGTATAATTTCTATTCATCAGAGGGCATGTTTTCATTTCAAAAACATGACAAATATGTATAATTTTTGGTTTGCGACACGTGGTTTTTGCCATGTTTACCATATTTAAAAGCTTGTAACCTCCTGAATAATGATGTTTTATTGTTCAATTTTTCAGCATTTATAGATTATATTGTACCAAAAACTACTAATGATTGCCAGTCATGCAAACTTGTCAATATGTTGATTTATTCAAAGTAGAATGTGTGCGACACCTATTTCGCCGAATGGTGCATATTTAGTGGTTTTGAGCCGTTCAGATTGTGGGTTGCGGCTTTGAACTTGGACCAAAACGGACGGCGACGGAACAGTATTACTACTACACGGTCCATCGCTCGCGATAAGCTGCAGCAGCCCTAGACAATCATGAGAATATAAAGTTACCAGTTTTGAAACCAGAGGAGTAATGTATTGACCTATATATAGGAAATGTCGTGCGCCCAACTGAAGCATCGCGGAAAACATATCACCCATCACCACCAGGTAATAATCACTCTTCTTACACTAGGGTTTACTTTTTTTCCTACAGAGGATTTATTATCAACTTAAGTCGGACTTTTATAAGTGACACTACATTTAAAATTTAATTCTTCTAGAAACTCATTTCACGAAAGGAGGATTAGGGATTCTTGTTTAAGCTGCTTTCAATTGAAGAGGCCAGAACTCTATCTGCTCTAAGATCATTTGGAAACTGATTATCTTTTAATATTTGAATATAATCAGATCAACAGAGCGCAAACTATGACCTTTATTTGAACAAAAACGATGCTGACTAGCTATAATCTTGTCAAGGAGGATAACAAACAAGAACTGTTTTGTAATTATCATTATTCAAATAACCTTATTGATCTTAGTTTCAATGATAACGGATTTAGATTTATGATGTACTATACTTCTGTTTTTGTAAAATATTTAAATTCCCCTTCTTGAACAAGTGGTTAGGAGCATAGATTAGAGGCTATAGGTATAGATAAGGTGCGTTTGTTATTGTATATCTCGATTAATATTGTGGTTTGAATTTCCCAAGATTATTTAAAGGAATCATAGACAATTACCTATGCTCTAGCTGGTATGAAGCATACAAGTATTAATGAATCAAGAGATATACATGTATAATACGGTGTTACAAAAGCATGATTATTAGTCGTTTCTATCACATTGTAATGTCGTTAGTGTTTCTATCAATTGTAATGTCGTTACCAGAGCCCCAATAAACAACCTTGTGAGTTCCATAGGGTCCAACATATTTAGAATTGATTGCAATGTACAATTTATGATATGGTGCTTTGTATATTGTGATGAATTGATAACCAAAATTAATTGAACGTTTCTTACATTACTGAATCAGGCGTTTTTCTCACATGTTGCCTGTCCTTTTGGTCCGAATACACAATCTGCCGGAACATTGCAAGATCTCTACCCTAATTGTGACATGAGCTCGCCCGGAAATCACGTCAGCCTCTTGTCCACCACTCCTCCGCCCTTTTTTATTGCTGGGATTTACGTCTTGTGAGAACCATAAATAGCGAAATTATGAGTCGTTTGTTTGTCCAGTCGGGACAGGACCCTGCCGTCAAGGTCCGAGTGAGGTCCGTGGTGGGTTCGCGTGAGATCCAAGTCAAGACCGGTGCAGTTCGACGTTCTCTTCAAGAGCCCTCGTCGATCAGGTTTTTTCTAAGACAACGGATGTCCTTCACCCAGACCTGCAAGTCCATCAAGGTCATCCAGACAACAAGATTTAAGTACCATCGAGTTTCTCATAGAAGACTGATTCACAGCTCTTCTCGATGGGTGGTGTTTTACGACAATTTACAAGCACTATGCAAGATATACCTTACAACTACTTCATGTACTAAACATTAATTAAGCGATTAGTTTAGTGTAATTGAAAAGTCTCCGGGATGCAAGAATTTAGATAATCGTTTTTGTTAGAAAATTTGTATCAATTAACATACATTTTAACCAGGTATTGTTGAAATTGTATGTTTAATCATTGGAAGTAATTTCTTGGGATTTATTTTTTTGGTCAATGATTGAAAGAGTCTGTTTTCAAGGTACATGGAAGTAAAGATTACCCTGATCTAACTACGCACTTGTAATATGTTGTGTTAGTATCGACTATATAACAACTCCGCATAATCCAATTCCCTTATATGAAAACTAGCTAAACAAGGCATATATTTAAGTGCTATTTTAGATCCTATACCCAGTTCCAAATGTCCAACGCAATATTGTGGATTGATTTTTTTGATTTTTATATACTGGTTTTTTACAAAAAGTTATGATTATATTAATCTAACTTTGGTCTTGCGAGAGGTGTTAAGGATTTTGTGTAGTATGAATGACAGAACTGATTAAATACAATGGTATAGGTACAAAACAAATCACTCTCTAATTATATCGAGCCATCCAACATTCAATTCAGTTGATGATACAGAGCTAACAAATAACCCAAGTTACTAGTAGAGGCTAGCCTACAGGCGATGAATATATTACTGTTTAAACATATTATTCATCTCTATTTGTTTAAATTAACCGGACATATGTTGACATCGTTTGGGTAATATTATTGAATAGTGTACATATGTTCAATAATAATCAATGAATACGTGGTCAGAAGCCACGGGGCCCGTCTGATCAAGTATAACCTCTCATCTCGATTCCGCATTCTGCGATACAAATCATAATTTGTTTCAGTTATAGATAAACAGAGGTCTATAACAAGGATCAGTTTCAGGTCTATATCAGAGGTTTGATATTATCAGTAAGTTTTAACACAGATTGGGGAACCGGCAAAATGGCGACTAATTTTCCCGATAGCCATCATGAAGAGTGTGAGATGAAAGGATGTGAGCAGAAATCCAGAGGCTGTGTATTACGTGAATGAGAAACAGAGGCTATGTGACGGTTGTGCCACTAAGAAGGGCTGTGACATCGAACCAAGAGAACATCATCATGCGTGGCATTGTGACAAACACAACAAGAAGATGGAATTCTTTTGTGAAGGAGACACCCAGATAGCCTGCATCTCGTGTGATTCTGTACACCACAAGCAATGTAAAGTAATAGACATTGTAGATGCAATCAAGGAAAAGAAAGAGCAGGTGGAAGACATCCATCGCAACCTTGCGCAGACACAGGCAGGGTTGACAAGGGCTTCTGCAAGATGACAGACGCCATCTGGCACGGAGTGGAGGAACATATCGCTAAAGATTCAATGTGAGGTTAATGGCCCACATTTGATGTCGAGATCACGAAAAAGAGATTTGAGAAGGAACGAATGAGGATTGAGTTGAAAATCAACCAGGAAGCCGAGAATGAAATCAGGAAGATGTAACGAAAAAAAAGAATTGGAGCTTGCCCGGGTAAGAAAGGAAGCCGACGAGAAACGAATTCCCCCTGGGAAAGAAGGAGGACAAGAAATCGTTGCTGATCTTGAGGAAATAGGCAAGACCTACAAAAAGGAGTTAGATGGATTGGACTAAAAGCTGAAGGAGAATCCAGAATCACTTTCACCAATCACGATTGACTGCAATATGGATAAAGCAGAGGCGCTGCTAAATGATGATATGACAATCCTTCTGGAAACGAGGAATTTCCGCGGAGGATCGGGCTGACTTGGAAAACATCTTCTTTGTATGATAGAAAATCATACAAAGAGGGAAGACCATCACACCGTAACGTTCTCTACGGTCAAATATTTTCAGAGATCCCCGGAGTGTGCCATCGCCACAGGAAGACCTCGATGGGCACGTTGGAACCTGGACAGTTGTTGATTACTGTTCTTTCCATGAAAACCCATCATGGAACCAGTAGATATACAATTTGCGGTTGTATTGATGATTGCAATGTAGTCTTGACAACGAGATACAAACGGTGGCTTGGTTCGAAAGCAAACATAAAGGACAAGACACTGGCGCACTATCGAACTAAGTTCTGACCATGCATGGAAGACTACATCGTGTGTCGTATTCAATAACATGATTGCTATTGGTGGAGGTCGTAGTACTGATGTGGAAACATGAAGTAATATATCACCCTCTATACCCAGATGAGTGGAACATCAGTGAAGGAGATCTCTATACCGTTACCTGCGGGGACGGTAAGGTACAGAGGGTCCATGCTTTCCCATTGGTACCAACGCAGATGGACAGATAATTGCGCTAGAAGATAAAACTTGTCACTACCTCACACAGGAGAATCTACAATAAACCACAAACCTAGCTCACGATAGATCCTTCCCTCGACGGACAGGCTGCCATCGTAGGGGAAAAGTCCCTCTTACATTGGCAGAGGGATGCAGTCTGTATCTTCCCTACAACAATCATGACGTTGCCTTCCGGAGATATACTCGTGCCTTCCTAGCAGCTCGAAGTTATTGCAGATCGACCAACTCTGGTATAGTCAAAAGAGTTTCCTAATCACCTCCCTGGAAACGGTCGATGTGAAGATGTCGCTATGGGACAAACTATCCGGTATGATCTACTTACGCGCAAGATAGGAATATGCACCAGATGACTGAAGATGGAGTATATTCGGACGAGGGTTGGCCAAAGACGGACCGATCTGATTCATCTTATCAGTTCTCTTCATTCGTTGTCACTCCTTCAGGCCGTATAGTCCGGAATGAATGACCGACGCTCACTCACTGTTTTCGAGAAGTTCCCTACATCAGTGAGTAAGGAGCCGAAACCATATAGGCATGAACCCTCATGTTAACCCCGTGGGGCCCTTGTTTTCTACAATGTTTAACATTGTTGACATTGTTGAAAGTGTTAAATTATTGTAACCACCATACAGCGACAACGCTCCGTGCTGACTCACTGTCGACCTACTGCAGTATCATTTACAATGATTTGATATTTATAACAATCGGACAAGTTTGTATAAAACGGGGCCCAGGTAATACCAATAGACAGAACGATGAGAAGCCCAGAAGCAGCACACACATTGCTTAAAAGTACATAAGTCATGTCTACGTACCCCCTTTAATTTGACCTTACGGAATTATCAAGACGAACTATTTCCAAGAAAAAGAAAAGCAGCGAATGTGCCCACAATAGTAAGATTGCACCTCAAGCAGACACGATCAGGGGGGAAGCAATAGTACGGAAAATGGAAGTGGTACACAAGCGAACAGATAAGCAGAAATGTGTAATCTGGAAATGATTTCATCTAAACTTTAAAAATATATAATTATTCGGAAAAGAAGTGCTTACCAACAAGAGATAGATTACGTTGTACTTTGCACTTTGCACTTTTTTCCTTGCACTTTTCTTCGAGGATTTCCTTCTGGTCTATGCCAGGCTTATATAGCTAGCATTGAAAAGGGTTTCGAGGCCCCCATCACTAGTGGCCCAATGGTAAGAGCACCAGTCTAGCAATCCGGATGTGTGAAAGAGGTGGAGAAGCGAAAGATCAGAATAAATATGTTAACAGGAAGTTATGAAATCCAAAATCATATAAATATATAACCATTCTGAAAAAAATGCTTAATAATAAGATATAGAACACTTCGCGTGACACATTGCACCTCCCTAGGTTTATTCCCTTATGGTTTGTGCCAAATTATAAATTATAAAGGATTTCTAGGCCATCAATAGTGGTAAGAGCTGCTCACCAGTCTAGCAATCCGGAGTATTCGGGTCCGCTTCCCGGCTAAGCCAAATGCGATTTGCGTACTTTAATTTAAAATGATCTAGTTACTTTGTTGACATGTAATACAACAAATGAAAAGGTTATGTCGTATGATATGTGCACTGAGTGATGAGTGAAAATTCCATGGTAAATAAATGTCATATGAGCGAATACAGGGGTGGGATGGTGCAGTAGGTGTGCACCCACCCCCCCCCCCCCCCCCCCTCCCAAAAAAAAAAGAAAAAAAATCAGAAAAGTCCAGAAATTCGGAAAACCAAAACCTGATCCGTACTTATGAAGCGTGCTTAAGAAGTGATGTATTTAGGATTGTTATTTAGAGTGTGAAAAGGATGGCAATAAAGGGGGGAAGGATTACAAAGTTGGATAAATATCTGTTGAACATTTTTGAATTTCATTGTCTTTGCTTGCAAACCGTCCCCATGTAAATCTCTCATCACCTTTTGTGCCACTGATAAGTGCCATGCGCAGATGATCCAATTGCGAAATATAACTATAATTATGTTCATCATTCATAGCATGCCAGTGGTGTAAGTTGTTATTCTTTGAATAAATTGTATTGCGTACCAATTCAGGATTTCTACAAAATAATGTCTAGTTTTCACTGGAAATGGCTGTCCGTAATGAATATCGAGAACTTACAATGTAATACGTCAACCTAGAATCATGGGCCTTATATAATTGCCGTTTGAGTAAATGGAATGTGAAATATAGTGATCATGATAGTCACAGTAAAGTCATTCAAAAAGTACATTTTTAGTCATGTTCTGTACGAATGAGAACCTATTGTGTATTGTTTTGGATACAAACACGTAATTGAATTTAAAAATATAATATAAACGTTTTTTCATTTTCCAGTCAGTGTATGTTAACACAAAGTAACCAGTGCCCTTGGGCGAAAAATCGACAATTTGAGAAAGATAAGTTAGTGTGGCTTCTTATTTGCTCGTTCATGTTGAAGTATTCGTTGTCTGATACCGTATACCAAAGTCCTTATTATCATTATTACATGTGATTGCGTTACTTTGTTATAGATAAGCCATAGCGTATCTATCTTTCTATCTTCTTCGATTATCACACTGCTCACTGCTGACTTTAGCTAACGGATTATGCTTTATCATAATTGCACACTTGGTCAAAATAACCAATATATATGAAACAAACATTGATTTGATAACGTTTTGTTTACTTTACTGAATACATAACACGATGTTAAAGCCCAAGATCAGTTTCGGGAAAGTAGCCGAATATATATATATTGATCATTATTGTTGAATATGTATTGAAATAGGGCTTGTGTGGTAAAATCCGACGATAAGCATCGTTAAATACAGAAATATCGGAAGAAAACCGCTGGTCGTAATACACATAGCGTATGGGCGACAATTCTGTCCCAATGGGACAAAGATACAATATTGCAAATATATCAGTTAGTAGGCGGTTTCTTGGCCAAATTTTGATGATCCTATATTAGTATAATAATATTATTTCACATGATTGGTAATAAGAGCTTCCATTTCATTTTTTTGAGAGGGGGGCGTTTCCAAAACTGGTCTTTACCTTTAAGAGAAGGACATTAATTAGAGGAATATATCAGAACCGTTTGTGAACTAAAAATTTACTTTCGTAAAATGTATGGTATGCTGACCATTAGTCACGCACATATAACTCAACTGTGTGCGGTTTATGTTGAAATGTTCATATCATTGTTGTTGTTATTTCAAAATGTATTCTACCATTGAAATTGTATGCTCTTTCAAATTTTAAACATGAATCATGTGTCACTTTCATTTTAATTGTTGTATGAACAAATGCTGTTGATTTGCATTGTGACAATTTGTATTGTATACTCTATATAAATGTAAATACATTTCAATATATTCAGTATTCTGATATTGTCTTAAGATATTGGAATTTGCTTTACTTCCTGAAAACCTTACTGTCACCAACTCTTCGTTCTAATAATTTACATGATTCTCATGTAGCGATAACCATGGTATCATGAATATAGGATATAGGAAATAGGAAATAATTATCATATATTATTGTAATGGTTGTATATAACCTACGCATGATTGTATATTACTTACTCAAGATTACGTAGATCTCTAGTGTAATATGCACTTCTTAGAAACACTTTAGTGTACTATTTTATTGTTGTTCAGATTAAATAGTAGAATTGTAACTAGATTTAAATGTGATGTTTTTTTAGGTATGAAGATAATTTGAAAACATATATAGTTGGTGTCATATTAAAGAAAAATAATCAGGCTTCCGGATTAATTTTATTTCAGCTTAATTATAGTCGTGTAGATTTTTCTAGGACCTGGACACGTTCTTTAGTCCAACGTTTTTTTATCGATTCATATTCTAGAAAGGTTAAGAAGAAATTTCAGCTTTGTTGCCACCTTGGCAAAATTGGGCAACTTTTATTATAAGCATTTTAAAGTTAATTAGCTAATTTGCATATTTGTGAAATAAGGTAAGGGGTTATTTTAAATGTAGGAATATTACAATATTGATAAAAACAAGGATTCTATAGGGTATTTTGGGGCAAGGATTCCATTTCCACTGCTCGTTTGTAAGTGCCATATGGGCAACACCCTGAAATGCAAGATGGCTGCCCCTAATTTGCATATTTATGAATATTATTGATTTTCAGTGGCTACAGCTTCTAATTAGCCATAATTACAGATTATTTTCCTCAATCAAGTTCTACATGTGTGATAACGATATTTTAGCTTAGTTGCTACCTCGGCCACCTCTAGCAATTCATACAATTAGCATAATTAGGTATTTTACCTAATTTGCATATTCCCCAAAATCGAGTATATTGGGAACCCGGAAAGTAAAAATGACAAGTAATACCACTTTTCCAAGGTTTTAGGGGGCAAACAATCCATTCATGATACTTAATTTGACGTATCACCTTGGCAACCCTCATAAATCCAAGATGTCCGCCTTTGTCATTTTAAAGCAAATCTGCTATATGCCACTTTAATGGCATTTATTTCATAAAAGTATATTTTTTTACTGTAAGCAAACAACTACATTGTGATTCAAGTATTCTAGTTCCTATTTCCAATAATTAAAATTCCAAACATTATAATATTGATCTAATATAACCGAAAGAATATAGTCGTGTATCATAACATGTGTAATTCGGGGAGCAGCCATCTTGGATTTGACATGGTTGCCATGGTGATACAGGGAAATAAGTATCAAAAATGGATCTGTTTCCCCCCAACACCTTGGAAAAGTGGTATCACTTGTCATTTTTACTTACCGGGTTCCCAATACTCGATTTGGGAGAATATGCAAATTAGGTAAGACACCTCATTATGCAAATAATATGCATTCCTAGAGGTTGCCGTGATGGCAACTAATCTTTGATATCTTGAATACAAACTTAGAACATAACTGACAAATAATAATCTGGAAGTATTACTTATTAAGGACTGTAGCCACTGAAAATCAATAATATTCATAAATATGCAAATTAGGGGCAGCAATCTTGGATTTCAAGGTGTTTCCAATATGGCACTTACAAACGAGCACCGAAAATGGAATCCTTGCCCCAAAATATATTAGAATACTTGTTTTTATCAATATTGTACTATTCCTAGATAGTCATTGACCCCTGACCTTATTTCACAAAATATGCAAATTCGCTAATTAACTTTAAAATGCTTATAAAAAAAGTTGCCCAATGTTGCCAAGGTTGCAACAAAGCTGAACATTTTCCTTAACCCTTCTAGAATATTTATCAATAAAAAAACATTGGACTAATGAACTTTTCCAGGTCTTGTACACGACCCAATGGACCGTCTACACGACTAGTAGCATGTATTAAGCAATTATTAAATTGGCTAAATATGGTGATTAACTGTGTTGTTACCAATGTCTGAATTACATTTAAATAGATTTCACGCCTTTTGTTCGATCCACAGATGCTTTACAAAATCTTCAACGATTCGTCTACTGAAGAAGTGTTTGAGTATGAATGAGTATTATTACTATGCGATCCTTTGCTGCACTGTAAAATCAGCTATCCCTTGAGTAAACTATGTTTATGGTCTCGATATTCGAATGCAAAGCATAACAAGGCAAACGCCTTCAGCTGTGCGATACCATTCGGAACTGGTAAAAGTGATGGTAATCATAATCTTGAAGCAAGGTAAATTGGGAAGAACTTTATCCAGAAAACTTGATTTTTAGGGAGATTGTACCATTAATTTTGTAACCACTGTTAACCCTTCCAGCGTCAGCAGTGACAAATATAATTATACTCTAACCATAATTACATCGTTACAATATCATAAGTTTTAATGAGAAGTCCAAATGTGTGCAACAAATATCCAATGCCATTTTCAGTGCACATACGCAAATCGGCACAATTGGGGTTTTGTATTTTCGTATACAATCGGTTATAATTTGAGATCCGCTGAATGGAAATATGTCATATAAAGAGCATCTAAAAGTACTAAAAGTACAACTCTTCCTCTGTAATATGGTACCAAATAATTTCAAAAATTATTATATCATCATATTTTAATATTTTGTTTCCTGTACCATTCTTTTTTAAACACCCTGTATAATTATGCGTGCTAAAGATGCACGTAAATCATGATGTATTTACATGTTTGCATGCATAATTATATATCTAACACAGTCATCTTAACATAACTTTAAAATCCATATTGATCACAGTATCAATACCATCGTTTGTTGCATTTGAATAGCTGCTGGAATAATATTTATTTCATAGTCAAAATTAACTTTCAATATATTAACATTTTTTCATTAGGAAAGAAGAATTTACTTTCAAAATGATTTGTCTATTAACATAAATGATGTATTCACGTGTCAGCGTGATGCCTAATCAATCCACAGATAAGCTACAACTTTTGCACTCAATACCCGAGTTTGACATTGGCGATGTTCAAGTCGGGCCCACTGTGTGCCAACCATTTTATTACATGTACTTTGATTCTCACCAAGTCACTTGCCATTTGCGCCGATTATGAATTTTAAATGATTAGCGAAATCTTGAGTGCTAAACTGCAATGAATCAGGACCTCCGCTGTGATGTGTGTTATGCTTCTTGATTTTATTCTAAAACCGAATACACCCGTTACTGGGTCATAATCAACTATCCTTTTCTGAATATAATGATCATATATGTTATGTCCTCCATCGTTTGGTTATTCAGCTAATTCAGAATTTCTTTTGTTTTGTCTTGATTTAATTTGTATCAAAATTTCATCAAATAACAATTCAGTTTCGTAGAAGAAAAATGCAATATGCACTAGTTTGTTTGTTGTTTGTTATTTTCGTACTGTATATTAAAAATTGTATTGTTTTTTTTATTTTGAAATGGAAAATATAATATATAAACTCTTAACTCTAAACTTATTCCACGAAATAAAATCATACCAAGTACAAAAGTACAACCCAGCCTGCTTGTTTTCATTGTGTACCACTGACTTTCCATATCAAGAGATACTTTTTGAATTAAATCTGCCTTGCCATCTGCATAACAGTATCTATAACAATTAGTGTTGTGTTCCTGACAATCATCAAGACTTGTTTCATTGTTCGGAGCATATCCTATCGGAAAGAGAACAGTGTGACACAGTGTCAAAAGAGTATGAACACACTGTTTTAACAGTGTGGAGCACATTGTTAAACTGGAGCATGTTCACATTGAGAAAACAAACTCTATTTTACAAATCGGCAATTTCACACTGGCGACAGTGCGCTCAGTTTGTTCGCAGTGTGCCTTTCACATTGTGAGTTGGTTTTCACAAACGCTCCGATAATGTCACATTGCTGTTTACCATAATGCTATATTACTATTACTATGTCCCAATGTGTTCTCTCCTGTAGGATGCAAATTTCATTTTGAATAAAAAAGTTAATCCAAAGTGTTTTATGTAAACGCACTGGACCGTTGTGAAAATGGTTGTGTGCCAAGCCCTTTGTATGCGCGCAATCCATGTTTGCACCGTAATATAGCATAATGGTAAACAGCAATGTAATACAGCAATAATACATGCAATGAAAATACACGTTATACAATTTAATGAGGAAGTTAGGAAAAAGGCGGAGAATATTCAACTGAAATACAACATATTTAGGTTGAATTGTTAATTTCAGGGATATTATTTGGCTGCAGTTCTTCGTTTCGTGATGTACCATGGAAACATATGTTTAGACTCTTTCGTATGAGAAGAATCTAAACTAGAATTGAGATTAATTTATGATGCGGATTTGAACTTGGACCAAACCGCACGGCGACGCCAATTTATGGAACAGTCGTTTGGCTACAACGCGTATGTCAGGCATCGTGGCCTGGAATTACAGTTGTCATACGACTCAGAAAATTAGCTGATCTACAGATAGATGCGAATAGGATCTGATATTCATCGTTGGTTGGCCAATTTGACGGATATATTGATGATTATGTGCAGTATGATTACCGTGATATCGTCACGTTAAACCAGCCCTAGACAATAATTAGAATACAAGGTTACCATGAACCAGAGAAGTAATTTCTTGTCCTAGGGGATGTCGTGCCGCAAAGTGAAGCATCGTGGACAACACATCATTAATCAGCACCAGGTAATAGACACCCTTCGTACACTAGAATTTACTTTTTCTTCCAGAGGACTGACTTAAATCCGAGTCGGACTTTAATGAGTGAAACTACATATAATTGCAAGTCTTCTAGAAACTCATTTGAGGAATGAGGATTAGGGCTACTAGTCTATCAGGTTATATAAAGCAGCATTTGTTTTGTTGCTATAATCTTGGAAACAGTTTTAAATGTTGTCTAAATACATTACTGATGAGAAAAAGTGATGTTTCCATTTTTTTTTTTTTGGTCCCAGGGTGCATTTTAGCGATTTTAAAGATAATTAGCTAATTTGCATATTTGTGAAATAAGGTCAGGGGTCATTTTCTATCTAGGAATAGGACAATATTGATACAAACTAGTATTCTAGGGTATTTTGGGGCAAGGATTCCATTTCGGGTGCTCGTTTGGAAGTGCTGTATGGGAAACACTCTGAAATCCAAGATGGCTTCCCCTAATTTGCATATTTATGAATATTATTGATTTTCAGTTGCTACAGCCCCTTATAAACAATAATTCCGCATTATTATGTGTCAGTTATGTTCTAAGTATGTTTTAAAGATATCAAAGATGAGTTGCCATCGTGGCAACGTCTAGCAATGCATATTATTTGCATAATTATGTATTTTACCTAATTTGCATTTTCCCCCAAATCGAGTTTATTGGGAACCCGGCAAGTAAAACTTAATACGACTTTTCCAAGGTTTTAGGGGGCAACGAATCCATTTACAATACTTATTTACCTGTATCACCTCGGCAACCCACATAAATCCAAGATCTCCGCCTTTGTCATTTTAAAGTCAATAATGCTATTAGCTACTTTAATGACATTTAATTTATAAAAAGTATGATTTGTTTACTGTTGGCAAACAAATACATTGTGATTCAAGTATATTCTAGTTGCTCATTCCAATAATTACAAGTCAAAACATCAATCTAATATAACCGAAATAATATAGTGTCGTGTATCATAACATGTGTAATTTAGGGAGCAAGTATCTTGGATTTGAGATGGATGTCATGGTGATACAGGTAAATAAGTATCAAAAATGGATGTGTTGTCCCCCAAAACCTTGGAAAAGTGGTATTACTTGTCTTTTTTACTTGCCGGGTTCCCATTATACTCGATTTGGGGGAATATGCAAATTAGGTAAAATACATAATTATGCAAATAATATGCATTGCTAGAGGTTGCCACGATGGCAACTCATCTTTGATATGTTAAATACATACTTAGAACATAACTGACAAATAATAATCCGGAATGATTGTTTATTAGAGGTTGTAGCCACTGAAAATCAATAATATTCATAAATATGCAAATTAGGGGCAGCCATCTTGGATTTCATAGTGTTTCCCATACAGCACTTACAAACGAGCACCGGAAATGGAATCCTTGCCCCAAAATACCCTTGAATACTAGTTTGTATCAATATTGCATTATTCCTAGATAGAAAATGACCCCTGACCTTATTTCACAAATATGCAAATTAGCTAATTATCTTTAAAATCGCCAAAATGCACCATGGGATCAAAAATTTAAAAAAATGGAAACATCACTTTTTCTCATCAGTAATGTATTTAGATCAAATTAAAAACTGTTTCCAAGAGTATAGCAAAAAATTTCACAACATTTATTTTGACTACATTAGGGGATATACTATACTTGTTTAATCCAAGATAGGGAAATTCCAATGGAAATTAATTTAAGTCTTTGAATTAAGAGGCCCGAACTTTATCTGTTCTAAGATTAATATGAGTATAAATATTTAAATATTATCATGCCAACAGAGCGCAAACCATGCATGTATGCCCTTTATTTAATCAAACGATATGACTAGCATTGTTGTCAAGGAAGATAACAAACAAGAACTGTTTGTAATTATCATTATGCAAATAAGCTTATTGATCTTAGTTCCAATGATAACGGATTCGTATTATTATGTATATACATCTGTTTGTAAAATATTTAAATTCCCTTTTTGAACAAGTGGTTAGGAGCATAGAGGCTATAAGTATACATTATGTGTTTGTTATTGTACATCTTGATTAATATTGTGGTTTGAATTTCCCAAGATTATTTAAAGAAATCATAGAAATAACCGATGCTCTAGCTGGTATGAAGCATACACGTATTAATGAATCAAGAGAATACGGTGTTACAAACGCATGATTATTAGTGTTTCCACCTTTCTCATTTGTATTACCAGAGCCCAAATGAACAACCTTCTTATTCCATAGGGTCCAACATATTTAGAATTGATTGCAATGTATACAATTTATGATATGGTGCTTTGTATATTGTGATGAATTGATAACAAACATAATGGAAAATTTCTACATCACTGATTCATTAAGAAAATGTATGTTTGAATTTTAAAGGCGTTTTTCACATTTTGCCTGTCTTTGGTCCGAATACATAATCTGCCGAAAATTGCAAGATCTCTACCGTAATTGTGACATGAGCTCGCCCGGAAATGACGTCAGCCTCTTCTCCACCACTCCTCGCCCTTTTTTATTTCGGGTTTTACGCCTTGTGAGAACCATAAATAGGAAGTTATGTGTGTTTGTTTTACCATGTGACTTTACATAATACTGATCATCACCATCCTGATGTTTCCCTTGTATGTAATTCTTCGCAGGGTACCACGACGACGTGTAGCGCCCTCTAACGTGTCCATCGGAACAGGACCTACTGTCAGGTCGGTGAGGTCCGTGGGGTCGGTGAGATCAATGTCCGGTCAGTTGACGTTCTCTCAAGAGCCCTCGTCGATCAGGTTTTCTAAAACACGGATGTCCTTCACCAGACCTGCAGTTATCAAGGTCATCCAGACAAAAGATTTAAGTACCATCAAGCTTCTCCTAGAAACTGATTCACAGCTCTTCTCGATGGGTGGTGTTTAGACAATTACAACACTATGCAAGATATAACTTACAACTACTTCATGTACTAACATTAATTAGCGATTAGTTTAGTGTAATTGAAGTTCCGGATGCAAGAATTTAAATATTATGTTTTTGTTAGAAATTTGTATCAATTAACATACATTTTAACCAGGTATTGTTGAAATTGTATGTTTAATCATTGGAAGTAATTTCTTGGGATTTATTTTTTTGTCAAAGATTGAAAGAGTCTGTTTTCACGGTACAGGAAGTAAAGATTACCCTGATCTAACTACGCACTTGTAATATGTTGTGTTAGTGTCGAGTATATAACAACTCCGCATAATCCAATTCCCTTATATGAAACCGCTAAACAAGGCCTATTTAAGTGCTGTTTTAGATCATATACCCAGTTCCAAATGTCCAACGCAATATTGGATTATATCGTTTTTAGCTCATCCGGCCCGAAGGGCCCGATGAGCTTATGCCATGGCGTGGCGTCCGTCGTCCGTCCGTCCGTCCGTCCGTCCTTCCGTCCGTCCTTCCGTCCTTCCGTCCGTCCGTCCGTCCGTCCACAATTTTCAAAATGCTTCTTCTTCGTTATTTATCAACCGATTTTGATTCTGATTGTTTCATAAGATAGGGCTAGGAGGGGGATTTAAAACTTCTACACAGAATCGTGAAATTCATTATATATGCTAATTTATGCAAATTTATTCGAAATCACAAAAAATGCTTCTTCTCCTTCATTTCTTGACCGATTTTGATTTGGTTTGCTTTATCTGGTAGAGCTAACTTTGGTACACTAAACTTCTACAGAGAATTTTGAAATTTTTCTCCATTAATTAATTATGGTAATTTATGCAAATTTATTCCAAAAATCACAAAAAATGCTTCTTCTCCTTCATTTCTCGACCGATTTTGATTTGGTTTGTTTTATCTGGTAGAGCTAACTTTGGTACACTAAACTTCTACACAGAATTTTGAAATTTTTCTCCATTAATTAATTATGGTAATTTTGTATTTATTTATTTATTTATTTATTTATTTTTATTATTTATTTATTTATTTATTTATTATTATTTTTTTTTTTTTTTTTTTTTTTTTTTTTTTTTTTTTTTTTAATTTTTTTTTTATTTATTTATTTATTTTTTTTTTTTTTTGTTCCCATGTCCCTTCTGGGGCGTCAAATTTATATTTTTTTCACTCTAATTTTTTTTAAATTAATTTTTATGTCCCTTCCAGGGCATCACATTTTTATTTTTTGACCAGTTGAAAAGTGTACCACATGAAATTTGCGATATTTGATGTTGCGAGATGGCGGATGAGCGCTACGTCATTGACGTTCTGGTTTTTTATATACTGGCTTTTTACAAAAAGTTATGATTATATTAATCTAACTGTGGTCTTGCGAGAGATGTTAAGGATTTTGTGTATAATGAATGAAGAACTGATTAAATACAATGATATAGGTACAAAACGAATCACTCTCTGATTATATCGAGCCATCCAAAATTCAATTCAGTTGATGATACAGAGCTAACAAATAACCCAAGTTACTAGCAGAGGCTAGCCTAGAATGATGAATATATTACTGTTTAAAACATGTTATTCATCTCTATTTGTTTAAATGAACCGGACATGTTGACATCGTTTAGGTAATACTATTGAATAGTGTACATATGTTGCAATTATAATCAATTCTCGATTCCGCATTCTGCGATACAAATCATAATTTATTTCAGCTGTAGATAAACTTATCAGTAGGTTGCATCCGATAGGGCAAAATGGCGTCTAATTTGTCCGATAGCCATCAAGAGGAGTGTGAGATGAAAGGATGTGAGCATAAATCAGGAGCTGTGTATTACGTGAGTGAGAGACAGAGGCTCTGCGAGGGTTGTGCCACTAAGAAGGCGTGTGACATCGAACCAAGGGAGCATCATCATGCATGGCATTGTGACAAACACGACAAAAAGATGGAATTCTTTTGCGAAAGACACACCCAGATAGCCTGCATCTCGTGTGATTCTGTACAGCACAAGCGATGTGACGTTAAGGACATTGGAGATGTTATCAAGGAAAAGAAAGAGCAAGTGGAAGTCATCCATCACGACCTTGCGCAGACACAGGCAGGGTTGACAAGGCTTCTGCAAGAGGAAGACGCCATCTGGCATGGAGTGGAGGAACATCTCGCTAAGATTAAATCTGAGGTCAATGCCCAATTTGATGTCGAGATCGAAAAAGAGATTGAGAAGGAACGACTCGAGATCGAGTTAAAAATCATCCAGGTTGCCGACGACGAAATCAGAAAGATTAACGAAAAGAGAAAGGCGGAGCTTGCACTGGTGCGAGAGAAGGCCGACGAGAGACGACATCCTCTGGAAAGAAGAAGACAATAAATCTTTGCAGATCTTGAAGGAATAGGCAAGACATACAGAAAGGAGCTAGATGGATTGACTGAAAAGCTGAAGGAGAATTCAGAATCTCTTTATCGATCAATTTCCAGCAATATGGATAAGGCAGAGGCGCTTCTGAAGGATGATATGGCACTTCTTCTGGAAACAAGTAGTCTTCACGGATCGGCTGACCTGGCAAACATAGCTTCTCATGGTAAAATCGTAGAAAGAGAGAAGACGCTCACACGAAACGTTCGCATTGTCAAATATTTCAGAGATCCCGAGCATGTCATCACCACAGGAAGACTCGATGGGCACGTTGGAACCTGGTCAGTTGTTGATACCTTCCAGATTACTAAAGAAATGGCATTGTACAAGACGCGACGTTTCTACGGAAGGCAATTCATAATTCATGGTTGTATCGATGATTCTCATATCGTTGTGTCAAATGGGATGGGTGACTTGTATGAAGCAGACCTAGACGACAAGACGATGCGCTCTATAGAACCAAAGGTTGACAATGCCCAGATTCAGTCTTGTGCTGTCTTGGGTGATGATATGATAGCTATTATTGGATGTGTTAATAAGAATAGACGTGGCAAGTAATACGAGCAATTTATCTTCCTCTATACCCGAGACTGGCGACTAGTGAAAAAATTCTCTCTACCGTTAACAAGAGAAGAGGCCAGGTCTTCATACCCATGTTTTTTCTATTGATATCAACGCAGATGGAAAGATAATTGCGCTAGAAGATAGAAATGTCATCACTCACTCAGGAGAATCTCAAAGAACCACACATCTACTTACGATAGATCCTTCCCTCGAAGGACAGGCTTCAATCGTCGGGAAGGTCCCTATTACCTTCCCAAAGGGATGCCAAACGGATAGCCCTAGGAAAATCAGTACGTTGCCAAGCGGGGATATCCTCGTGTATCTAGAAGGCTCGATGTTACTGCAGATTGACCATTTTGGAGAAGTCAAAGAGTTTCCTACTCCCTTCCCTGAATACGATGCATATAATTTATATGTCACTGTGGATAAATTATCTGGTATGATCTACATGAAACCCGCGAATCATGTCATGTACCAAGTAACTGAAGATGGAATATACACAAATGAAAGCTGGCCAGAGAGCGATACAAGTATCATCTCATTCGATGTCACCCCTTCAGGCCGTATAGAGTACAGAAGCCATGATGTCATAAAAACATTTTTTTAGAATTTTCAAATTTGGACTTCATTTTCAGAAAGAGCATAACAAATAATGTCTAAATACCGAAAATCAAAGGAATAGGTTACGTATTGGCTGAGATATGCCCATCCGAATTGTGCCGAATTAATTTGACTTCAATGGTCCATCAGTGTTATAGTGCACTGGTTCCTAAATTTATGAACCAGTGCTCTATAACACTGATTGCCCATTGACCAAAAAATCATTCCGATGGGCATATCTCAGCCAATACGTAACCTATTCCTTTGATTTTCGGTATTTAGACATTATTTTTTATGTTCTTTCGGAAAATGAAGCCCAAAATTGAACATTCTAAAAAAAAAAATATGACATCATTTATGACATCACACTTCTGTACTCTATAGTCGGAATAAACGACAAACTGTCAATCATTGTGTACTAGCTGTACCCGCGGAAATCCGCGGGTTTTTGAAAGAGAAAGACGATGATGACATAACAACACTTTAAAACTTTACTAAATATCCCACAGTCATCATTTAAAGGGACAGTTCCACTTTTACAAAACGTCTGAACAGCTTTCAGTTGACGGATAGGGATCAGTGTAACACGCAAAAAAAAAATCAGAGCGAACAGCCCTCTAATTTGGATTCTACGAATGAAAAACGAATGCGTCCCTCCATTTAAACTATATATCGGTCAATAAAGGAGTTCAACTGATTTAGCATAATATTACAACAATATAGTACTAATTCTCGTAAAGGTATTGTGAAGCCGACATTTGTTAACGTATGTCACGGAAAAAGATCTCAAAAAGAAAGAATATATAATTACATGTAGTCAGTTTAAGCGAAGTTTGGGTATTTTGCTTGGTAAACGCTCACACATTAGTACTTATGCGCGGCTCACGTAGCTAGCGGGGGTCACGTAGGGGTCATGCATACCGATCTGGCGCTCCGTGAAATCTATGTACGAACTTACTCACCGGCCAAAAATACGTATGTACATAATTAACCGACGTCCATCAGTTTATTCAGTTTTAGGTCTATAACTCCACGAAAAAGAGATTTCAAGCCCTAATTTTTTCAGGCATGCTATTAAATGACATTTCCTTTCATATAAGACAATAACCTCGCAACTTTTGAATTTTGGCTTGCAAAAGTGGATCTCTCCCTTTAAATAGTAAGACAAAATAGACTCGGGCGATTCAATCCCACCCCAAAACCCGTCGGGGCCCCGTCCAACGATACATCCGACCAATGTATAACAAAATCATGATGGTTTAGTATCCACGCAAAGTTATTCAGTTATTCCCCCATATTTCATTATGATCCATAATTTGTTCCGCTTGTATTAAAATAGATACAATAATATATGTTCGTGTTCTTGCTAATAAAGTAGCTTCGCCGCTCCCCTCCCCCCCCCCCGCGGCTCCAATTGCCTGTATGACAAATAACCCGTCGTGCCCCCTACACGTTTCATATCATAAACTAAGTTCTCCCGCGTATTCCTTTGTTCATATTCTTGAAGATATTCTACCCCCACACCCCCCCCCCCCCCCACCCCCACCCCCTAGGCGTCTCTTCTGGTACTGCATGGTAGCTTCGTGGCTGACTTAATACATCTTACCACAAGCTGGCGCAATTATAGTATCGTGTACGGTAGGGCGAATGAGATAGTGACCAGAGACGATGGTCAGCAGGTCAGTGAGCTATGCAAATAAACTACGGTTCGGTGGGGTAATTAGATGACTGCGCGACGTGTATACACGGCTGTACAGCCATTGCGCGTTGTATAACCGCAGCTAAATTGAAGTTGTCGCATTTTGTCGTCGATGCACTTACAAACACGATGCCAATCGGCAATAGCGATCATTACCATACCATCCGCGTAATATAAATATTGATATTTATCAAAACCTGGGTAGTTTCGCAACGTGTTATATCTAAAATGGTTTCTCGATATATTATTTGTTTTATCTACTCCAATTTATATTCTTACAAATACTTTTACGGCGATAAATCGTTAGTCAATGCTCGGCGTCTTAAGCGGGCAATTGACATTGCTGACTTTCCCTTTTCTTCGATCTGGACGCCGACCACGGGGTGGGAGCGACTCGGGAATACCTTATTGTCCTCCGCAAAACGTATATCCTTCGATCCCGACGGTCGGGGAGTCGCCGAATTCTCGGGGTGAGGATATCTCGAGTGGGAGGCATTTGGGGGGTTGAAGCTTACCGTATTAATATAATAGACGAGAAATCCTACGTCAGTGATTAAGGAGCCTTGCTGTAGCAGTACTATCCTAGCCCTGTCACTCCACCCCTTGCCTTGGTTGAGCCAATAAGAAGAGTCGATGATTGAGCCAATAGGAAGGCTCCATGGTTGAGCCAATCAGCCAATACGAAGAGTCCAGGGTTGATCCAAAATGAAGAGTTCATGGTTGAGCCAATAACAAGGATCCATGATTGAGCCAATAAGAAGGGTCCATGGTTGAGCCAATAGGAAGGGTCCATGGTTGACACAATAGGAAGGGTCCATTGTTGAGCCAATAGGAAGGGTCTAAGGTTGAGCCGATAATAAGGGTCCATGGTTGAGCCAATAGGAAGGGCCCATGGTTGAGCCAATATGAAGGGTCCGTGGTTGAGCCAATAATAAGGGTCCATGGTTGAGCCAATAGGAAGGGTCCATGGTTGAGCCAATAGGAAGGGTCCGTGGTTGAGCCAATATGAAGGGTCCGTGGTTGAGCCGATAATAAGGGTCCATGGTTGAGCCAATAGGAAGGGTCCATGGTTGAGCCAATAAGAAAGGTCGATAATCTGTATAAATCTACTTCCATTTCATTTTTTTTAGAGGGGTTGTTTCCAAAACTGGCCTATACCTTTAAGGTTTCAAAAATGTGTTATGCAACTTGATGCCTTTTAGTGAACCACTATTTAAATATCGTTATCGTTTGCAAGTGAAATGAAAATGTGTATTTATAATGTCTTTAAGGTTTCAAAACACTTGTTTTTAAACTTGATGTCTTTTTAAGGACATCCCCAACAAAACTGTGACAAAAAAGACAGGTGATAAAGCCTGGTTCACTGACGAATGTCGAAAGGCCACCAGGAAGAAACGCAGAATCTTTCAGCAAGCGAAAAAGAACAACACGGATGCCAACAAGGAGAAATTCATCAACGCAAGAAAGATCTACAACAAAACAGAGAAAGAAGCCAAAAGGAATTACAATAACAAACTGAAAGAGGACATTACCAACAATAACCTTAGCAGTAAGAAGTGGTGGAGAGTTGTTAATACACTTTCTGGCAGAGCGGCTCACTGTGACATCCCAGTGATTTTTACACAATGAAGAAGCTCACATTAATGCAGGGGAAAAGGCGGAAGTATTCTGCAAGACATTTACAGAGAAATGTCATCTACCAGATGCAAATTCCGTTGCTCCACATCCAGACCAACCTACAACCACTTCCATCGAAAGTATTACCTTCAAGCCCAAAGTCGTAAATAGACTACTCAAACAACTCTCAGCTGACAAGGCAACATGACCAGATGACATTCCTGCCAGGGTCCTGAAGGAATGCAGTGCAGAATTTGCAAGTCCTCTATGTAGACTTTTCCACATGTGCTTCACACAAGGGGTATTTCCAAGCCAATGGAAGACAGCAAGAGTTATACCAATCCACAAAAGAGACTCAAAATCTGACCCATCCAAGTACCGGCCAATCTCTCTGCTAAGTAGTATCAGCAAAAGTCATGGAAGCAGCTGTAAATCAACAACTTCAGAGCTACATCTTCCAGAATAGCCTGATATCAAGCAGACAGTTTGGATTCCGTCCAGGCCACAGCACAGCGGATCTCCTAAGTATTCTGTCCCTTGGACAAGGGAGAGGAAGTCAGTGTTGTAGCTCTTGGACATAAAGGGAGCTTTCGACAGGGTTACCAAACTAATGTCCAAAAGGCATCCAAGGAAAGCTGTTATCATGGTTACAGAGCTACATATGTGATAGATCTATGAAGGTTGCATTATCAGGCCAAACCTCAGCAGCTTCCTCCATCAATTCTTCTGTCCCCCAAGGCTCAATCCTCGGACCACTCTTGTTCACCATCTATATTGATGACCTGGTTGACGTATGTGAGAATGAGATTTACTTATACGCTGACGATTCTACACTTTACGCCCCAATCCACTCTCCGAAAGACAACGATGCAGTTGCAGCTAGCCTCAACAGAGATTTAGCCAAAATGGAAACATGGGCTCAGACATGGAAGGTCACGTTTGAACCATCAAAATGTAAAACAATGACAATTCAAGGAAAAGAACCCCATCGGCCCTGAGTTTAAGCCTCGGAGGTTGTCAACTGGAAATTAAGTCTGAACTTGAAATCCTAGGTGTTACATTTGATTCCAAGCTAACATGGACGAAGCATATCTCACACATAACCACCAGGGCTTGGCAGAAACTTGGCGCTCTACGAAAAGTCTCAAAACAAGTTGGACCCAAAAGGCAGAGCCACAGTCTACAATGCTCAGGTCAGAAGCGTAATGAATACGCATCTCTGTGTTGGATAAATGCCTCACCATCTACTCTCACCTTATTGGACAACATCCAGAAGAAGGCTCTGAAGATTATAGGAGTTCACGAGACTACTGCTCGCACACAATTTTCCATTCCAAGTTTGACGCACAGACGCCAGGTTGCAGCAGTGTCTGTCCTCTACAAGATGCATACACAAGCCTGCCCAAAAGACCTGATTGACATGCTCCCCCGCCAATGGAAAGACGACGTGTGACTAGATCTAGCACATCCATGCCAGATCACACCCTAACCGTACCTCATGCTAGAACGTATTCATTGGACAGGAGCTTCATCCACTTGGCTGTCAGAACTTGGAACAGTCTCCCTGACAATGTTGTTGGCAACATCTCTGACACCGGTCTCCAAGCCTTCAAATGCCGCGTGCATAGTTTCCTCCTATCAAAAATGTAATTGTTAATTTTGAGTCTAATTGTTACTCTATATTTTTATATTGTGATTCTTTTATTTCATCTGAGCTGCAGTGAACCACTGATTGGCCTTCCGGAGCTTCAATACTCTGGTGGGCTATTGTTCGCATTTGCTTTCTATATAAAAAATAATAAAAAAAGGAAATGTATTTGAAAAATGAAATAAACCTGGTTGTAGCATGTATAAGAACATAAATTAATCAAAATGTAAGTTACTCTAAGTGTCATTTCTATAATGTAATAATAATGCCTGCCAGTATATGTCTCAGAAGACTTTTATCTTCCATTGTAGTGTGGGGAGTTGTTCTGCTCCCTGCGGGTACGTCTCCACAACAGACAAAATACACGAGGGCAACCTTCTTGGTTGATGACCAATTCCAATTTTATTATATACCAAACATATTCAAGTAACAAAGATTCATATAACATTACTACTACATATTCACAAACCAAAGTAACCAATAGAGAAGAGTTATAGGGATAGTCATGTGACAGTCGTGGAGGGAAGAGGGAAAAACCCGATGAAGTGAAGTGAAGCATGATCGATGGAATGCATGGGCAATGTGTTAGTAAATAGCTGGTGATCAGATGTCAATGAGAGTGGTACAAAGGAGAGAAAGAGAATGAATGGGAAGATGATTAGAGAACATGGCTAGGGTTCAGAGGCTGGTGCACAATGGAGCTGAATCAGGTCAAGTAGAGGATGTCTGGCTGATGTCTGGAAGGAACAATGAAAACGGGTTAAGACCAAAGAAAAAAGGAGAAGGAAGGAAATCAAGCATAAGAAAAAAAAAAAAAAAAAAAACTTACTGATACTCAATGAACACATGTTGTAAATGTTTTCAGTCTACAAAAATACTCTCTACACTAGTAAGAACAAATTTATTGTTATTTTGTATTTTAAATGTATGAATATGAATGCCATATATCGAGCATTGTTATAGTTGTTTTATTCATTCTACATGTACATACATGATTATTCACATTATTTGTTTTACGACATGTATAGTTTAGTGTCACTGATTAGATTTATTATGTGTATGATTAACATATTTTCCAATGATTAAAAAACGTAGTTTCCATAGAACATGTAATAAATATCTCAAATTTGAACATGTAATTAATGTCTCCACATACTTTTAATAAAACTTGATGCATGTTATGATAATATGTGTATATGTTATGGGTTATGTTTTATTGTATGATTTAGTTACGCGCTGTATTTTTATACGCGTTTAATTCCACATTGTATCTATGTTGTTATATAATGTGCATTTTATGAATATTATATTTTGTAGGGAATAGACACATGGATAAATATAATAAATTCAAAATAGTGAAAATGTTTCTATATTATGGAAATATTACTTCATATTACATAAATAACATGACTAATAAATGTCAGAGTGTATGCTATAATGTATGATTCATGAACATCGTATAATACGTATGATGAAGATGTTGGCAATGTTTACCTAGTATGCTCACATTATGTAGTGCTATGTATAACTGTTTTTACCGCAAATAAATCGTCATAAAAAAAAATCGACATGAAAAGAGAACATTGGCATCGTTGTTTGTTTAAATGTTATTGCATAATGTATTTCAGATATTTCAACTATATTCAAATTGATATCTGTTGATGAGAAACGATTTGTAATATTTAAAGTGTTTTTCGGATGTTTATTTTATCATCCAATTAAGACAATTTTGGATCATTATAAATCATTATCGGTGGCAGCTTGGCTAGTATGCTCACCGGGGAGTTGAGAAAGTACGCAATATCATTGTGTGGGTTTGATATGTACCTGATGACCATGGGTAATAATAATTTAAGTAATTATTTAAGCGCATTTGAACATTCTATATGGAAAATGCGCTTTGAGCACCTTATTAGGTGGATATTGCGCAATATAAATATTCAATATTATTATTATTATTATTATATAAATGCATTATTATTATTATTAATATCATTATCCATTAGGACCTATGATCAACTGAAGCAAAATATTTGGAGCTTCCAGACTTCTCTCGCTTGAATTATGGTAACAGAAAAATGACATGGGGTTTTTATTTACAATCGTTATTTTGAAAAGCGGTCTGGAACGTCTTCCGGTTATACATGTAGATTAAAATCAATGGGAAATGTGTTAATTTTTAAAATAAATTGTTAGACCTTTTTATAGCTAGGTAATAAGACAGTATTTACATACTATTAAAGGGTACCACCACCCAAAAATAATTTTCTTATAAATGAAAGGTATCTTCAGTATTCCATTCCATCAACAAGTTCACAAAAATATGTTTCCAGAAAAAAATATTATAATTAGAAAACGCATCACGGTTCTATAGCACGCATTCATGAGGTCTGAATTGCGAAGACTGCGAAGATGTGTGCACAGCTAACGAATCGCACGGGATTCTATTGTCTACAAACGTGCGCATGAATATCATTGGCGCCCTCGCAAATGTTTGGGCCGTATGGAACCAGGAATAGTAGTGGTTCCGTAAGTGGTGGAAATTAATTGCTTTGGTATCTATTTGATATCACAAAACGGTACCAAACCATATAATTGTGTTTTTCTTTGCCTGGCGGTCCCTTTTAAATAATTATTCCCTAAAATTCAAAAGAATCTTAAAACGACTTTATAAATGAAGTCTCGAATATCTCATTCGGAAGGCTTGTATAAGAAGTTAATGGATCATTAGTTTTAAGTCTTAGCTCTACATGAAGCTTATCAACTTATAAGCCAGTTCGTAGTTACAATCTGCGCATGCGCGTATTTACTTCCGGGTATTTTGATATTCCATCGATCGTGAGAATCAAAGGAGCCACACGTGCAATTGAATGCGAATTATTTGTAAACGTTTTTAAAATCTGGATCAGGATAAAAATAAGCCCATCGTTTTTGTATTCACCACATCAATGGTTAATAGCATAATATGTACTATTTCATAGAACAAGAACCGGTTTGATAGAATGTGTTATTCATGTGTAATGATGATATTTATTGATCAATAATTTCACCGAGCCCTGCTTGGCCTGGCTAGCACGCACGTATAGGTGTACATAATAGTGTACATAGCATTGTGCGGAGATTATCGTCTTCCGCTTGCTGCACTATCCAACGCAAAAACAGTTTTTGCCGGCTGATTTCTCTCTCCATTTATTAGCAAATGCAAACAAAATTTCGTTTATGTGATTCACAATTTATATAAATTGATAATGATTACCGACTGTCTTGTTTTGAAGACCGCGCAACATGTAGAAAGAAATATTATATCCCGTCTGTTTTCCTTGCCGATGGCGTCCTAAAACATAGCGTTCAATTTTGAACGGTACATTGTACGAATGGGTGGTATGCTTATCGCCCGCCTTGTAGCATTATTGCGTGTGAATGATTCACCTAGATCATTCACAAGAAAGATGATTACAAGAAAGTTGATATGGAGAAAAATCGGTAAATTCTTGAATATACTTTACATAAAATGTGTTCTTTATGAGTTTATGCAGCTGCTCGTATAATTTCCACTTTGATTTTATGCATCTAATGTTTGTTTTATGCTGTCAAACTAAAATTATCCGGTAAAATGACATGATAGCATACACTCTACTGTACGTTGATAGCCCATTGATGGAATATCGGACTACGCCCTCTGACGTCACCCAAGCTCCATAGTCTAATTACGAACTGGCTTATTATATCGTTGTGCGGCAGATTGAATTACGATGTGCGCATGCGTGTCTTCAAATCTTAATTTAAAAATCCGCTAAATCCACTTTATTTACTTTAAAGTGGACCGCACTGTTCGGTCTGACTTTGTCACACTCGTTAGGTTCTTATGAAAATTAGCTCCATATGTGTTGTATTGTTATATAATTTGTCAGCATACCAAAGCGTAAGCCGTATTTGATGGAAAGCAAATAATATTCCTTTTAAACACTCAGCATAATGACTAAGATTCACACATAAAATATAATTCATTTAAAAACCACATATTATTTATAACAATTTTATTGATTTTATATTGCATCAGTTTTGTTTTGTAATGAATTGACAAGATGCGCTTAACACTGGAATTGGTATTCATTCGTTGGTGATTAATTAGTTTGCACATATCAGGTACTGACTGTTAAGTTCAAACATGGGGTATCAATCGATTGAAATCATAAAACAATCGTATCAACAAACCAACAATTAAACAAACAGTACACATTAAAGGGATAGTTGAGTTCTGGTAAGGAGAGTACAGTTTTGGTCAAACTGAATTTTAGTAACCAAACCCTGCACCATTACATTACAAACTAATAGGTATAACTCTACCATGCTCGAAAGGAATACAAAATCACAAACGACTGAGTAAAAAGCCTTCTATCATTCAAACAGAGGCGTTCAAACTCAAGATGGCGCTCTCTAAAACATATTTGTTTAAACCATTTTAAATAAAATATTGTGCGTGTGAAGGTGCGTAAAAATAGTGATTAGATAGAGAGATCATCAATAACTATTATAAAAACTTCTTTTGAAATTTTTGAAAAGAGGAAGCATTTTTTGAAAATTTGTAACGGTTGGTTCAAAATTAGCTAATATGTGTGGGGCCCCACATTTAATACAAATGGTTACTTGTATGGATATTTCTTTTTTTTACACTCGGTTGTGCATTAACTCATACAAAATTATTATGTTTAGCGCCCTCTCTACCAAAACTCAACTATCCCTTTAATTACTGGCTCACTATTAGTATAGCAATCCACGTGCACATTCATTGAATACATTATCAAATAACAATAAAGGAACTGAGTTCTAACAAACAAATATATGGACTCAATACGAACAAATACTATTATGTGATATGCTGGAAGAACAAATACAAAGTTTGATAGTGAAATTATTGGCTACGCCTAGATTTAGATTTAGATTTACTCCAGAACATAATGTAAGTGAACAATAATTCATGTACATGTTCACATGACTACAATAATAATGCGAACAGTTCAATTTTCTAAAGATATATTACATTTTAAAAATAAAATGTAGACACAAATCAAGAGGAAAATTAAAAGTTACACAAAACACACCAATAAAACAATTCAACTTCGTCAATGAATGTGCAGTGATTATAATGATATTTTGGAATACAGTATGCATACAACAAGAGTATATTATTGAATTAAAATTTATTGCATTTTGATTAATTTGCTGTAAATACACACAGATAAGGAATAATGATGTTTTCTATTTAAATAGCACATACTATGATTGATAATCATCTCTCAGCACTAAGCATTAAAGGGATGCATGTAAAGTGTCTAAATCTACGAACATTACTTAGAGCTCCCTCGTTTCTCTTCTGCCGTGTTGTTTAGCTTATGGTAAGAGAAGAATAAAACAGGGTTAGATGTGTTAAAGTGCTCCTTCAGCTCGAAAG
The DNA here is from genome assembly GCA_037951105.1 of Echinarachnius parma. Taxonomy (NCBI): domain Eukaryota; kingdom Metazoa; phylum Echinodermata; class Echinoidea; order Clypeasteroida; family Echinarachniidae; genus Echinarachnius; species Echinarachnius parma. The sequence goes on from JBAMJV010012007.1 coordinate 46,002, forward strand.
TGTTATTGAACGGTCGTAAACCTCACAAACGTCCGTTGTAAAAGCTGACGCTTATTTTCGCTCTTTATCCAAGAAAGCAGTGTTCCTTTTCAATGAAACTTTCCAACATCATACATCATTTGAACATATTTTACAATGATTTTAGCACAGTATTGAGGGCTCAAATGTAATTTGGGGCAATATCTAACACTTTACCGGTGCAACTTTAATGCCCCGACCCAAATCAATCAACTCAAATGGACTGTTTACAAAGATAAATCACTGCCTTCTTGGTTGTTGAGACCACGAGGATGAATGGTGCAGACACGTCTTATCCAATACTTCTCTCTGCTTGAGCGGAATGTGTCCGGACGGTTACCTAGAGATTATATTCCCTATTGAATCATGTCAAAGATGGAGTCACCAATTGGGTAAGTTGAAATGATTGCCAACTGATGTGTTAACACAATTTCAACCAATACATGTCTGTAGACTGGGCAGACGAAATACGGTTCTATCTTACAATGGTTGTTAGTTACTCTTTTTGTTGTCGATTTGCTTGAAGATGGATCCGAACATTCCCAGTGCGCCCTTGTTGGAGGACTTGCCTGCAAAACCAGCAACGCCGATTGCTATAGCTGGGACTACAACAAGGCTTCCTGCGAGAAGCATGGCGGCCAAAGGACGGTCGATCTCGACGTCAATCTTGGTATCGCCCACGCTGCCCTTGATGCGATATGGCTCAGCCGTGGTCGGCACCGAAGTCTCACACATGATCGACGTACTCGTAAAGATGAGACAGAATTTCTGCTTGTCTTGGAAAACGTGGCCGGATAATGCGTCGATGTAGTCCTTGAAGTAGTTGCAGTATACGAGCACACGGAATAGCTTTGCCTTTCCGTCACGTACCTCGACGCACCATTCTGCCGCTTGTTTCTCCAGTGACTGCATGTCGTGTACGTCTACAGGGGTACTTCGGATTTCCGTACCGTCTAACACGACTTTCATCAGTACCCTTGGCATGATGGCTGATCTGCACAGATAAGAGTAAAAACAATATTAAGCAAACGCACATACATGTATGTGACCTTACACCACAAAATTACCGTTATGTCCCTGTGGTAGTTTCTCTTGTATTAGCTAAAATAGCAAAGTTTTGTTGAAAATACGAGATTTAGAATTAGTTTGATATTTCCTGAATAGCCATATTTTAATTTAGCTTCTGTAACATTTTGAGCGTTGGAAATCATGTTTATGTATAATTTTTAAATCTAATACACGTGATATTATTACAGCGCTTTAATGGAAACTGATATTTTAAATGGCCCGTATCTCCCTTATTTTAAAAATGCTTCAGCCATATTCCAAATAGTTGGTGTTCATTTTGAGAGGGTTTGCTAAGTCCATTTATGACACATGATATACCATTTTATAAAAGGTAATGACTTCTAATTTAATGATCTATGAAAAGCAGCAAAATCAGTTTTCGTGACTTATTGGTCGTGTTGTGGTGTAAAGTCACATATAAGAAACATATGAAATACCAACATATATAAGTAGACAAATACTGTGGGAGAAAAGAAACAAATATGACCTCGGTAATAACCGCTTAGAGATGCTTATCAGTCATCGCTTATCGATAATATATTATTCTTTAAAGGGTAATTAAATAAAAAACACTAATAAACAAATGGGAAATACAAATTAACAAAAAAAAACATATATCATAGAATGAACATAAGTATCAGACAGATTGGAACAAATAAACATGAAACAAGCATGAAACATTGACACATATATTAAAAGCAGGAAACATACAGAAAGCAAATACACCAGAAGCAAATTAATATACAAAGCAAATGAAAACTAGAAACAAACACAATCAACGGGCCAATAATTATGCAATAATTATAGAAAGAAAAAATAACAAATAATGCCCGACGCCAGGGGCGTAAATCCGGGGGGGGGGGGGGGGGTGGGGGGATGCCTGTACAAATCATCCCCCCTGAGAATAAAAAAAAATGAATTTAAAAAACAATAAAGAAGGAAGAAGAGGGGAAGAAAAAAAAGAAAGCATTATGCATGAGAAATTAGTGTTTTTTTTAAATGTAATTATAACTGTATAGCCTACACTTATACAGTACCTATGTCACGATCACTTAGTGTAGTTGCGCGAAGTGCGCGAACAAGCGCTTCATAAACTTCAGAATCGTTTTTTTGTTAGGTACCCCCATGCAGACGTAAAATGTGCCAGCGCGCGAGCGCTTAAAAAGTTCGATCATGTACAGAAGAAGACTGAAGGTCAAGACCAGGCGTGTTTCAGACTAACACTGGCCGTTTGTCTCTTATCTAGTCCCCTTTTCATAACAAAAAATCCTTAGACATGGGTCCCATTTTGTAAAAAAAAACCTGAGACATATAGGTCCCTTTTTTCATTTATTCCTTTCTCTTTTCTCCCTCATTTTCTCCGGGATTTTTGGGATTTTCCGCTGTGAAATTGCTAAAAACTTCAAGCTCGCTCCGCTCGCTTGCATACGTAATATAGGTTTTCTCGGCCAATTTTGTAAGCTTCGCATTCGTTTTGATAAGCGAGTCATTCAATTTCGCGAAATTGTGCTGAAGGCTTGCAATTGTGGTTTAAAATTGCATTTTGTTCATACGATTTAGCTCTTCGGTCAAGTGATTTACCACTTTTAGCATTCAATTAAAAAAACATGCTATTTGCATTCAATTTCGCCAACGGATTTCATGGAAAGCGGTATGACGTAATCACGATTTTTCTCGCTTTAAATTGAATGACAATTTTACGAACTAGAAACACGTATTAAATCGAATGCAAACAAAATGTTTTCGAATGATTTTTATATGAATTCGAAAGCTGAAAAACGAATTTGAACTGCAAAATACAGCTGCGGTGACAAAATCGGCAAAATTGAATGCACACAAAATGAATTCGTATGGCCAACTTACGAAATTGACCGAGAAATCCTATATTTAACAACCTCGGATATTTATATATTACCCTTCATAACTCCATATCATATGCAATAACACGAATATACCCATACAATTATATCAAAGGGGTAGTATAGTTTTGGTAAGGCTGAACTTTAGTAACCAAACCTGGACAGTAACATTATAAATTAATGTTTATAACTCCACCATGCTCGAAATGTATACAAAATTACAAACGACTAAGTAGAAAGCCCGTTATCATTCAAAAAGAGCCATTAAAACACAAGAGGGCGCTTTCTTAAAATGCATTGGTTTAAACCATTTTTCATACAAAATTATGTATGTGATGTTTCATTGAAATAATGATTAAATAGAGGGATCATCAACAACTATTTAAAAACGCTTTCGAAACATTTTGAAAAAGTGCAAGCATTTGTTTTAATTTTTTGAGAAAAAAATCATCTAATTATTTGGGCCCCAAATAATTATAAGATCAGATATATTTATTAATATTTCAGCCGTTTCTGGGTCGATTTTGACCAAATAAAGTTTATTCTGCCATTAAAATTGCATGTTCTCTCAAATTTGACACTCAGTTTTTCATTACCTCACAAGAAATTGTGATGTGCAGCGCCCTCTCTACCAAAACTAAACTACCCCTTTAAAACAAATGGCAATTTTCCGCTGTGAAATTGCTAACAATTTTAAGCCCGCTCCGCTCGCTTGCATACGTAATATTTAACAACCTCGCGGGTGTTTATATATTACCGTTAATAACGACAATAAAAACGAGTATACCCATACAATATTGAACCAAATGGCAATTTTCCGCTGTGAAATCGCTATAATTGTCAAGTTCGCTCTGCTCACTCGCATATATTTAACAAACTCGGATGTTTATATATTACCCTGCATAACTCCATATATCATATGCAATAAAACGAATATACCCATGCAATTATATTTAAACAAATGGCAATTTTCCGCTGTGAAGTTGCTAAAAATTTCAAGCTCGCTCCGCTCGCTTGCATACGTAATATTTAACAACATCGGATGTTTATATATTATCCTTCATAACACATAATTATCATAAGTAATAAGACGAATATACCCATACAATTATAATGAAACAAATGGCAATTTCCCGCTGTGAAATTGCTAAAAATTTCAAAGGTCGCTCCGCTCGCTCGCACTTAATATTTAACAACCTCGTGTGTTTATATATTACCTTTAATAACGACAATAAAACGAGTATACTCATACGATATTGAACCAAATGGCAATTTTCCGCTGTGAAATCGCTAAAATGTTCAAGCTTGCTCCGCTCGCTCTCATATATTTAACAACCTCGGATGTTTATACAGGGTGGCCCAGAAATAACGGAACGGGGCACTTCCCAAAATAAAGTAACGAAATGACTGGGTCCATCGGATAGTGTGTTTTTCAAATGAAAATTGATACCAAGAACATTAATTTTGGTCGTGTAGTTTTTGTTTTAGAGCGTTGTGAGTGACACCATGTCAGGGATCATTTTTCTTCAATTTTGACTGATATATTGGCTAAAGAATGACCCGAACGGCTCGTCATAGAATTACTGCGCTTTGGTTATTCAGTCAAATGCACATTAACAAAGGTGTCCGCAACTTGAGCTCGCCGTCATTCTATGACAAAACGTTCGGGTCATTATTTAGCCAATAGGTCAGTCAAAATTGAAGAAAAATTAACCC